>JAFEUB010001002.1:227500-231506 GCA_024529925.1 Ophthalmolycus amberensis | reverse complement strand
GTTCTGTGTGTGTGTGTGTGTGTGTGTGTGTGTGTGTGTGTGTGTGTGTGTGTGTGTGTGTGTGTGTGTGTGTGTGTGTGTGTGTGTGTGTGTGTGTGTGTGCGTGTGCCTGTGCATTCGGGAGAGTAATTTAATGTCTGAATGTGACGTCTGTCTCAGCGTGGATCTTTTCATCATTCCGGTCAGGCCGGCATGTCTCTTCAGTAAAGGCCACATCTCCTGTTGTCTCCGGTGACATTTAGTCCTCAGCCTGTCTGGTAGAATTTGTCCCTTTCGAATCATCACGTTATCCTCCCAGCATGCTCTCTGGCTGCTTCCTCGCCGATACGAACGCACAGGAAGGGGAATCAGCCAAAGAAGCCACCAGGGGGCGACTCCTCTGGTTGTATAGAAGTCTATGAGAAAATGACTCTACTTCTCTCTTGATTTATTACCTCAGTAAACATTGTAACATGAGTTTATGGTCTCAATCTCTAGTTTCAAGTCTTCTTCAATACAGCATGATGTTCATTTAGTACATTATGGTCCATTTAGAGTCAAACTGACCATAAAGCAGGGGATGCTTTAGGGCGGGGCTTACAGTGATTGACAGGTCTCTACCACGGCGTTGTGCATTCCTAGAGTTGTCTTTGTGTCCGTCGTCCGTCTTACTCTTTCTCTTTTCACAGCGTGTTTTCAGTTAATTGTCACATTTTAGTGGCTGAAAAAGGTCTTAAGTGTTCGGTCGTACTTATCCTCACCGTGTCGTTTCACTTCTGGTTGCAAAAAAACAAGATGGCGACGACCAAAATGCCAAACTCAAGGCTTCAAAATACCAATAGGTGACGTCACAGCGTCCACTTCTTATAGTCTATGTGTTGCAAATTTGATAATTGATTGTTTAAGTGTGTAAAAATGAAAAGCAGCTGCTTCAGTGTGAGGACTTCAGTTCGTAAAGTGTGAACATGTTCCGGTGGTTTCTTCCTCTTTCTTATCTCTGTTCTCTTTCAAACTCTCAAATCAGAGTTGGTGATTGATGGAACGGTTTGGATTGTGAGTGAAGTAGAGCAGAACCACTGAGTCTATAGAGTGCAGAACAACAAACACATGACCTGTTGTTCCTGGTGTCCATTACGACTTCTAGGAAACGTTCCTGCGTCGTGATAATCTCTCTGATCCTCGTCATCAGGACACCCGAGCATCAGACGTCTCATCCCGAGTCTAAAGTTAATTGTGTGACACGGAGTCTTGATTACATTCTAGTTTAATTCAGTCCTGAGACTCTGGTGGATCTCCGAATGGGGAAAATTGTGTTATGAATTGTGTTATAACACCCGAGGATTATGTAATTAGACGAGGAGGAGGATGAGTGATTTCCATCTGTTTGCTTCCAGCACATCCAGTTAGCAGAGGATCTGTTTTCTAACATGCTAACGGTGTCAAATCCAATAAGACTGCAGCTAACCGTTGTTTTAATTTAACAGAGCCCAAGGTGATATTTTCTAATGGCTGTTTTTATAATTTTGAAAGCAAGAAATCTTTGATGAATTAACGAATCGTTTCATCACTAAAAGCAACTATTTGACTGTTTTTAAAGCTCTACAAAGCTTTGACTTCACTTTGGATCATGGCCACCCTGCTATATTACATTTATGTGCACAGTCCAAATGTCAGTTATGGCTTCATTATTATTTGGACTCGGCTGAAGAGAGACGAGAGTCCCAGCAGCCTCCTCATCAGCGCAGACCGACGGCAGCTGTTCCACCGCGGGCCGGCCTGAAAGAGGCTTTTCTGTGAGGACCAGAGCCGCCACTTCACTGCATGAATAGCCGTCCAGCTGCACTGTGTGTGTGTGTGTGTGTGTGTGTGTGTGTGTGTGTGTGTGTGTGTGTGTGTGTGTGTGTGTGTGTGTGTGTGTGTGTGTGTGTGTGTGTGTGTGTGTGTGTGTGTGTGTGTGTGTGTGTGTGTGTGTGTGTGTGTGTGTGTGTGTGTGGCTGCGAGGCCGGGGTTCATCTGAGTGGGGTCTTTGTCCCGCCCTCCCTGTCCTCCTCATATGAGACTTCTAGGACATTAACACGTCTCTCCTGTGGCTGCCGGCCCTGTCGGTGATGATGGCCGTGCTACAGGATGCTCCACACAAAGCCGTTAGGCTGTTGAATCCTATTCTCTATTGGAAGTGAGCACATGGATGGATCTTCTGGCCCGGCGGGCTGCACACGCGGAGCTTTCTTCACCACTCTGAGCTGCTAATCTCTCTAAACCGATCATTACTTACATGTGCTTAAATCAGACGTCTGTGGCTTATCAGCCTATCACACGGAGGCGCTTCCTCTCCTGCATCCGGCTTAACACGAATCTGTTTTAACGCGTAAAGAAAAGCAGAAACACAATCTCAAAATCCGTCAGGGACAGAATATCCGCGTGAGCATCGCTCACAGTGTCGTCGTGCTGTAAACTACAAACACACAGTTCTCAGATAACGGAGAGAAAGATCAATGTCAGCCGACACTTTTAGTAATCAGGGATTTATTTCTTTATTTCTTTCGTGGAGATTGTTTTGTGAAATGTAAAGCAGATGGCGGAGGAGATGTTCTGAAATGTTCTCCTGCTGGTGTAGATGTTGTGGTGAGTGTCTCCTCTTCTCTTTGTGTCTCTGCAGTAAGCATGTTTCTCAACACCCTGACGCCCAAGTTTTACGTGGCTCTGACGGGCACTTCCTCCCTCATATCAGGACTCATATTGGTAAGAACCTCTCGTATCATTGTCTGTGTCTGAGGAGCATCAAGCTGATGCTCGTATCAGGTTTTAAATGTATTATGATGGAAGTCAACATTTTGGTAGCGGGACAAATTTCTATGTAAAAAGTGACGTTTTCTCACAAAGCACAGATATCGGCTGTTAAAAACGACCGTTTTCACATGACGAACAGTGGCTGTTACTCTTGGCTGTTCACTGCAGCGCTCCAGCCTCCTGCTGTTCTACTCGTGCATCAGCGTAATGTGATGAATCCCACTTTGAGGTTGATGACTGTGCACTATTACGTGACATTCTCATTCATAACGTTTAAAAAGAGAGAAGATGAATTTCCAGAGGCGGCTCCGCGGGATGTGATGTGTTCGGACTATAATCAGCGGGTCAGAGGCCGCGAGGAGCGAGAGGAACTCTCGACTCATTCAGCTCTTCAGTGAGATGAGCTGCACGTCTCACACCACGCCAACACACTTCCAAAGCTCTCACTGCTGCTTCCAGCTGCAGCTTGTGGTGTTTTCAGTGTGTGGGAGGGAAAGAGATGGAGATGGAGATATTAATAGAGCTCTCCATCTCTGGGACATTAAGCACCCAACTGGTGACAAGTGGTCCCAGGACGTTTCCCAACATCGTGCAGAAAGATGGGACGAATGGGACAAACGTCCTCATCACAGAGACGCAGTACATGAATGTGTTGGCGAGGCTCTTCCGACTGATGCAGGTGTTTTCAATCTCTCTTCACAGAGTCTGTATTTTCAATGAGCTCCTCTCTTAATTAACTCACTCCGTCTCTTCCCTGCGGGTTATTGGCCGATATAAAACGGCGTCGAGCTTCGCACATGCTCTGTGAGGTGATTAAGAAATGTGGAAGCCCGATCGGTGGCGTCGGAGCCAAGCTGCTCATTTCTCTGTGATCGCAGGTAGATGTTTATGTCCCGATTAGTTCTCGATGAGTCCCATCAAACACCAAATATCACTTCCTCCCTCGAGCCGCCGATGAGAGGACGACGTCTGTGCCGGATGGCCGTGCGTACACTTCCTAAAGTGCTGCAGCTCTCCTCATTTACTTTGCCGTCAGACAGACGGTTCAGACGGGAACCCGAAGCCGTTAGATGATCCACGCCTTTACAGTGACATCATTTCACCTCGCCGAACACAGGAGCTGCTGCTCTACCGCGGATACGATCCTTTAGTTCACCAGAATCACACGGTAACACAATGTGAAGAAGCGATGGAGGCGATGGAGGACCAGGTGTTCTGGCCTTTCCTCTGAAGCAGT
>JAFEUB010001002.1:132500-220000 GCA_024529925.1 Ophthalmolycus amberensis | reverse complement strand
ACGTCGTGATCATCCCGTGTTTCTCTCCCCCTGTCGACCCGTGACTCGCACACAGTCGTCTGAGCCGCTGAATCATCTCTCATCCCTTCATCTTTCTCTCGTGTTCAGATATACGTGGGTGACGGGTCGAGAGCCGCTGACGTACTACGACATGAACCTGTCGGCACAAGACCACCAGACCTTCTTCACCTGCGACTCGGACCACCTCCGGCCCGCTGACGCCAGTGAGCAAACACGAGCATCATACAGTACCCTGACACACACACACACACACACACACACACACACGTACGTCTGACATCTTCACTGTGTTTGTTTGGTGGCAGTTATGCAGAAGGCGTGGAGAGAGAGGAACCCACAGGCTCGCATCTCCGCAGCACACGAAGCTCTGGAGCTGGAGGAGTGAGTTGACTTCTTCTTCTGTCGTCCTCTCGTTGTCTCGGGTCCAGCGGCTCCGTCCTCTGAGACGAGCTGGTCGTCATCTAGAGCAGTGACGTGTCGATGTGGGGAAGCAGATTAAAGGGACGGCTTCTTGATTTAATATGTTTCAATGTGGACGACAACACTTGTGGAGAGGGTGGGATTTATATTTTATAATAGAACCGGAGCTGAAATACAGACTCAGACCCTGAAGGACAAAACCCGTTCAAAGCCCTGATGTTACTCACGGCCATCATCAGTGCATTCTGTTATATCAGGCCTTCACTCTCAGCCCTGCCTTCTACTTTCTACTATTTTCCACCAGATTGAGACATGTTTTCATGTTTGGCTTTTGGGTGAAAGCGTGTTGTTTTCTGGGTTATTGCTGCTGTGCTATGAGGCCCTGCAGTGTTTGATGCAATGCATCGTCGACACATCCCAGACTGGGAACACAATAAAAACCACACATCTTTTGTTGTTGTTTTTCCTCCATAAAGGTTTAAAAGTCTGAAAATGGATGAATAGAGAAGTTTAAGGGGAAAATAATGTGAATATATAATTATATAAAAGGGAAACCAAAGGGTTAAATCATGCTGCTGAGAGCAGTGATGAATATTCGTCATGATGACACACACAGTAAAACACATGATGACAGAGTTCAACAGATCCACGAGTCACTGACCAGCGTGGAGCGATGAATCAAACGTTAACGTTCTTTAATCCCGTGATAATTAAACCAGCTCATCTTTTAGGTCACCAGCCGATCAGACTGGTGTCTCTGAACACGTCAGACATGGAGGCGTGGTCGAACACGCCAAGACTCTCTGAGCGTCTGTTAACGGCACAATGAAACCACATCGAGCTCTTTATCAGGATGTCCTCGCCCTCAACATGTTCACAAGCAGTTCAATCCAGAAGTGAGCTTCTTGTCTCAGAGAAAAGTGTTCGACAAGAAGAGAAAAGAAAGAGAAGACTGAAGAAAGTAAATGTGAATTCAACACAAACTAAACCCTTGAATCCAACATGATGATAGACGCTGTTTCCTTTGGTCTGTGAATGTGGCGTGAATGGAAGGACTGGTGGGAGGAGTGAAGCAGCTCATCACAGATTGGCCCTCTGGGTACCGCCATCATTCATGGGGAAGATGACTGGTTTATTTTTAGGAGCATCTTTGGCTACAAAGGCAGCTCAGAGGAGCCGCGTCGGTGTCGTACGTCGCTCGCGGCTCGTATCGAAGAATAAACCGCCTTTGATCAGATCTCTGTGACAAACCCGACTCCGTGAGTAAGCTAGTGTGTAATTTCCTTGCTTAACAGATCCTCGAAACCTCTCCTCTCCTCCTGCAGCTGTGCGACGGCGTACATCCTGCTGGCGGAGGAAGAAGCCACGACCATCATGGAGGCCGAGCGTTTGTTTAAACAGGCGCTGAAAGCCGGAGACGGCTGCTACCGCCGCAGCCAACAGCTCCAGCATCACGGCACACAGTACGAAGCCCAGCACAGTGAGTAGAAACCGGGCCAACGCGCTCTCAGCTCGCTCACTTACAGTCGTGTGTGTGTGTGTGTGTGTGTGTGTGTTACGTCATGCGTCTGTTTGCCTCCGACAGGAAGAGACACCAACGTATTGGTGTACATAAAGAGAAGACTGGCCATGTGCTCCAGAAAGCTCGGCCGAACACGAGAAGCTGTTAAAATGATGAGAGATGTAAGTGTTCACACACACACACACACACACACACACACACACGCTCACACACTCCAGATTACACGGCTTTTAGCTAGGCAAGTGTTGCTGTAACTGCATAACTGATGAAGCCTGAAGCTCTTGTCTGCTGACTGTGCATGTGTCGCCCCCTGCTCGGTATTACATGTAACAACAGTTGTGTGTTTTCCAGTTAATGAAGGAGTTCCCTCTCCTCAGTATGTTCAACATCCACGAGAACCTGCTGGAGTCACTGCTGGAGCTCCAGAACTACGCCGACGTCCAGGCCGTTCTGGCCAAGTACGACGGTGAGGGGCTCGAGCGCACGAGGCTTTCACTTCTGTTCACGCGCAAATAAACACACTGTGATATAGAAAGACTGAGCAGTATCCAAAAACCCATTAAGTGTCAGAAACTGCCTTGAACTCCTGTATCCTGTGAATACTGTCGAGATTAGCGCGCATTTAATAAACAGCACTTTACACGTGCAGACAGACAGACGCTCTACAAGTACTCCGCTTACCTGCACAAATACTTTGCTCTGTGCCCTTATTTCATAAAAGACTATATTCCTTCTCAGCTGTTCGCGTGGCTGAAGAAAGAGAATATTCCACTAATATTCACGTTTCACTGCGATAACAAAATATGTAAAAGTGTCACGGCTGTTTGAACTCAGCCTCTCTTTCATCACTTCAACCACCTCCCTTAGAAGGTGTGTGTCGAGGCCGTTGTGAATATCTAAGAGCCCGTTGATATCCTCCTCCTTCACAACGTTCCTCCTCCTGAACACGGCCATGCTTCTCTGCAAGCTGTCGGGAGTTATTCATAGTGTTCAACAACAACAACAAACCTTGTGAATGCTCCGTCTACATGTCCAGAGGACGCTCCGACAGGCTGAAAGGACTTGATGAAGAAGCCTCAAGTCTTCTTCCTCACTCTGGAGCTGCAGGTCACTGAACTCTCCGTCTGTCTGCTTTGTGTCCTCAGATATTAGTTTACCCAAATCTGCAACAATATGCTACACAGCAGCCTTGCTCAAAGCCAGGGCGGTGTCGGACAAGTGAGTATCGCTTTCCACCGTCGACGGTGCTCGACGTACCTTTTCCTGTCACCCATGTAGATGCATACACAGAGGAAATATACATTTGGTGCTTATTGCTTTATCTTTTTGTCCGTTTTGATTTGTTTTTAGTGTCAACATGTGTCGTATTACCGTTGAATCTGTTCTCGTACACCCTGAAACCAAAGGAAGCATCAGTTAGTGATGGACCGGAGCCGTCTCCTGCTTCATGCATGTTCATCTAAATGCACTCAAAACACTCGGCTTCAGTCTTCAGTCACTTATTTTAGGATTGATGAGTCGCTCTCACACAGAGCAGCTGGTGACGAGTGAGTTTCAACGTCTTCACTCGGCACCGCGGGACTTATTTTATAAAGCACTTTGATCATAGAGTGATGTGTAGACCCAAGTGGGATTACTGACAGGAGTGTGTGTGTGTGTGTGTGTGTGTGTGTGTAGATTCTCTCCAGAGGCAGCATCCAGACGAGGGCTGAGCACAGCAGAGATGAACGCAGTAGAAGCCATCCACAGAGCGGTGGAGTTCAACCCTCACGTCCCCAAAGTGAGACTCATGTACTCGCACGTTAAAACTCACTCACTCACACACACATTAACTCACACACACACACACACGCGATTCAGAAGAAGGCCTCGTCTTTAGCCCCATTTACTGAATATTTCTTGCAGCTCCCCTCTGACCTCTGACCTCTGACCTGGAGAAACGATTCTCCAACACGTGGTTTTTAAGACCGTCTGGAGCCTCTTGTACCGTTTAGCTTCTTCCACATCACTGAGCACCATGAGTTACACTTACCAACACAATCACTCCCCTTTGTGTTACATTTACGACACAATTTCACGACTTTGATCAACTATTGTGATCTATTGACTCACGTAACCGTTTAGCTGACGCACTGATTTTAATGACATGAAGCAGAGAAATGACATCACAATAAGCTCTCTATATCATGCACAATATTACTTTCTATTGAAGTTTCTATGAGGCACTGGTGTTAGTAATACTTGTTATACACTACATATTATATATATATATTATAAAGTTCTACCTTCTCTGATCAAACATACCGATGGACCCACATCTTGTTATTAGCGGCCGTTTAGCTACATTTCATTTTCTCTTTTCTTTGTCAAATTCAGATTAACTGCCGTCGTTTAATCCTGTTCTTCTTCTGTCTTTGTTCCTTCCTCCTCTTCCTCCTCCTCCTCCTCCTCCTCAGTATCTGCTGGAGATGAAGAGTCTGATTCTTCCTCCAGAACACATCCTGAAGAGAGGAGACAGCGAGGCCATCGCCTACGCCTTCTTCCACCTGCAGCACTGGAAACGGGTGGAGGGGGCGCTCAACCTGCTGCACTGCACCTGGGAGGGCAGTGAGTACGCACACACGCACACACACACACACACACACTATTGGATTCACTGTTCATCACTCAGTAAATACTCCTGTGTGTGTTCTTTGTGTGTCTGCAGCGTTCAGAATGATCCCGTATCCTCTGGAGAAAGGTCACCTGTTCTATCCTTACCCCATCTGCACAGAGACGGCCGACAGAGAGCTGCTACCCAGTAAGAGACGCTCCGACACACACACACACACACACACACACACACACACACAATGCGTATTTACTCAGTACAAGGTGGAACATACGGCCTTGATATCCTGATGTCGAACAAAAGAACAACAGTTACCTCTGAGAGCACCTCAGAGTACTTGAGTAAATGTACTCGGATACATTCCACCACAGTGTGTGTGTGTGTGAGAGTGAGTGTGTGTGTGAGAGTGAGTGTGTGTGTGAGAGTGAGTGTGTGTGTGAGAGTGAGTGAGTGTGTGTGTGAGAGTGAGTGTGTGTCGTCGTGCTGTCTGCTCAGCAGCTCGTCTGTCTTCACACACAAACCTTCACTTGATTAAGTTGGCTTCCAGCCACCAGCAGCAACACACTGCTGTGTGTGTGTGTGTGTGAAGGGGTCAGAGGTCAGTCCTCTTAAAGTTGAGGAAGTCTTTTTGTGTTCATGAAATATTTCCTTAAAAACATTCAATGAGACTTTTTTTATTGGCATGAAAGTTTCAGTAAAAATATTTTGCCAAAGCATCAAAATACACAATAATATGAATATGAATAATAAACATTAACGATTATTATATAATAACAAATTATTATTATTTAAGTTGACTGTGATTAAGGCAGTAATGAGGCAACAGTGAGTAGTTTTAGACATATGTGATGTAAATGTATAGACTAACTTTGTGTGTGTGTGTGTGTGTGTGTGTGTGTGTGTGTGTGTGTGTGTGTGTGTGTGTGTGTGTGTGTGTGTGTGTGTGTGTGTGTGTGTGTGTGTGTGTGTGTGTGTGTGTGTGTGTGTGTGTGTGTTCGTCCCACGTGGAAGCAGTGTTTCACGAGGTGTCGGTCTACCCGAAGAAGGAGCTGCCCTTCTTCATCCTCTTCACAGCCGGCCTCTGCTCCTTCACCGCCATGCTGGCTCTGCTCACACACCAGTTCCCCGAGCTCATGGGAGTGTTTGCTAAAGCTGTGAGTCTCTCACACACACACACACACACACACACAGTCACTTGTTCTCCCTTGTTTGGAAAGTTTTAAGGAAAGAGGAAATACAGAGAATCATTTTGTCATGATATTGTTACATTCAGCATGTAAGTAAGTTACTGTGAGGGACTTCTAACTGGTCCTGAACCAGTCTCAGTTTAGTCCTGATCCTCTATCAGACCTCCATCAGTACAGAGACCATCAGAGAGAAGATGGTCTGTTTCTATAGAGTTACTCTTGATGCTGGTCATCGGAGCCACCGGGTCAGATTCTGGTGAACCAGATGAACTCATGCAGGTTCACCAGAACCTCCTTCAGCTCAGACTCCAGCAGAGACCTGGTCCACCGTGGACAGACCCAGATCCGGAGCTCCCGAGGGAGGAGAAGAGCTCAGCTCCTGGTAGCAGCGTCTCCTCCTCCTCCAGGAGCAGAGCTTCTCCTCTCTGGGAGCCAACACGTGTTGCTGGACCCACTGGAGGGAAGGGAGGCAATGGGAGAACCAGAACCAGGACCTGACTGAGACTGTCAGACCCTGCTGCAGTAAAATGAGAGGTTTTCTAAAGGGACTCTGGTGGACTCTTGTTTCAGTCCAGAAGCTGCTAGATTGTTACTTTCTGCACCACCTGAGGTTAAAACTCCTCCTCCTCCGAATGAGCTTTTAACTTATTTGTCGATGCAAAATATTGAAAAAGAAAACATTCTCTGGTTTTTAAAGTTTCCCTTTAATGAGATGAAGTCAGATTTAAATAGTTCTAGTTCTGCTGTGTCGTCTGTTCCTCGTCTTCCTGCGTTGATAAGTGAGAGAGTTCTTCTTCGTCTCCCTCGTAGTTCCTCAGCACGCTGTTCGCTCCTCTCAACTTCATCATGGAGAAGGTGGAGAGCATCCTGCCGTCCAGCCTCTGGCACCAACTCACCCGCATCTGACCCAGACCCAGGACCTCCTTCCGGACAGAAACAGCCGAACTGAAACCCGGAGCGCTGCGTTGGACCGGACTGACGCACCTTTGTGCCGAGGTCAGCGAGTTCAAAACCAAACCGGGAGACAGAAAAAGGCAAAACACTGGAATCCAGATGTGGTTTTGACTTTATTTGATATGTTTGCATTTTTGGGGGTTTTCAATCATTTAAAGCTGTACTTTTGTTGTACAAAAAAAAAAAGGTGATCAATTGCCATCATTAAAAAAGTGAAAAGACAAAACAATACAATAAAGGACTTTTTGTGTAATCGCTGCAAGCCGAATTCCTCCCGACGTTTCTTTGCTTCGCGCCGTTTGAACGGCTGTTTGACGGCCTCGACCCGGAGAGAAGCCCGAGAACAGACACACCATCTCAACGCGCCTGGTAGGTTTTAAACTAACATCTCAGTCCACAGGTAGAAGAGTTCGATCTGCGTCCACCGGGGGTTTGAGTCTCAAGACTTCTGTGTTTGAGACGGGAAATGTATGTTTAAGAGCCGGAGGTTTCACATTTTTAACCCCGTTTAAGATAAAACAAGTGAACTCTTCATCACTTTCTAAAACCAGCTTCTTTTGTTTGCACTTACATTTCTGTACGACATGAAAAACAGAACAAATACATTTTTTATCAAAGGTTTTCAATCTGATCTTAGACTGCATTACATCTAAAACTTTTAAAAGTGATTGTTGCAGCAACGTGAACATGATTTATAGGTAAAGAGTGAAAACAATCGTCCTTTTTTAAAGAGGTCTCAACAACAAAGTGTCCACGTTCCTTAGTGGATACGAGTCCTGTGATTGGCTCTCACGGCTGGTTAAAGCGTTCCTATTGGTTACAGATAATGTTTCATTCTCTAGACATCTGATTTTAATTTACACAACCACATATTTACATAAAACAGATATACTGGTGAGTAAATAAATACAGTGAAGTAAGAACGGATGGTTTAGATCTGAGCTGTGAATGAAGAGGAACAGTGTCCGGTGATGTCGTGTTCACCTTTCAGCTTCTTTATGTTGAACCTGTTTTATTTGTTTGACATCCTGATATATCTTTTAAACTCTTATCTTCGATCTTTCTGTGTGCTTCTCTCTGAAACACCTACATTAGTTTGGAACCCAAAGAGCGCCACCGATAGACACTCGGACCCGACGCTTCCTACTGTTTGATTGACAGGCGACACACACAGACGTGAACTGCAGCGCTCCGAGGTGTCGGGTCACGTCTGGTCTTTACAGGTGTGCACGTCCACCTGCTGGTGACAGTCGCTGCAGCGCACCGAGCAGCACCACTGGAACTTGCACTCGCACTTCGTGGTCCGGCTGATCCTGGACGTGTCGTAGCCTCGACCGCAGCACATCACCTCACAGCCGTCCACCGACACTGACGACCGGTCACACACACGACCACCTGTACCCATAGAGCCTGGGGGGGGGGGGGGAGGGAGGGAGGGAGGGAGAGTCAGTGAGGATTTATCTGCTCTACTTTTATAATCGTTTACTTTATAAACTATAAACTAACCTTTGGTTCAGTTTTCTGCATTTTTGAATTTTAAAATCAACAAAACAACGTTCTATTTCTAGATGTTAAATAAAAAACAACTCTCGAACATAATCAGCTGCACATTTCTTCACTTTCTATCACCAGAAAATGTTCTGTTTGCAGCTTCAGCCACTTCTTGCAGCACAAAACAAATGAGTGGACTCAAAGAGGTGAGAAGCAAATTACTGCAGATTTAAGACGTTCGCTCCCTTTAACTCAGTTGCTCTAAACGTGGCCAATCAGAACAGTCGTATCTGTGATCGACAGCCAATGGGAGCGCAGCATTAACTGAGTAAGATGATGAACGCTGGACCAAGGAGAGATGAGAGATTGATGAAAGGAGCCGTCAGCCTGAACTCACCCTCTTCATCAGCTGTTCATTTTACAGGAGACAGAGACACACACACACACACTCCCAAATCTCCGGCTACACACACACACACACTCCCAAATCTCCAGCTACACACACACACACACTCCCAAATCTCCGGCTACACACTCACACATCTTTTTAAAAACTTAAATTAAAGCTTTGTGAGCTGCTGTGTTACATCAGACTGTTACTGAAGGACAACGTGTGTGTGTGTGTGTGTGTGTGTGTTCTCAGCAGACTACTCCTGTAAAAATAATGATGCGCCGGCTTCAAGTGCCATCTCGAACACAGTTCTGGAATTCGCTCCGTGTTTACATTCTGCTTCGCTCCGTGCACCCCCCCCATCCCCCCCTCGCCAGGTAATATGTCTGGGCATGAAACGTGAAGCCCCGCCCCTCTGGCGGCGTGCCCGCCATCCTTTCGCCCGCCCGTCATCTGCCGGTATGCTGCCCTGCGAGGGGGTGACATCACGGAGTCTCTCCCAGCGTCTGCTTATTGAATTAAGATGAAGGGGCGCCGAGAGATGAGTTTAGCACCTGAGCCTCGCCGGGCCGAGGGAAATTGATTTCACACTTTGAAAGAGGCTCAGAGGGGCCCGTCTATCTGTGTGTGTGTGTGTGTGTGTGTGTGTGTGTGTGTGTGTGTGAGAGAGAGATATATTGGATTCAGTCTGTGTTATTCAGAATGATTGAGGGTGAGTTTGCATGTCTGAGCGGTTTTTAGTGTGTGTGTGTGTGAGAGAGAGAGGATGATTCACCGTACGTTCCTGTCATGACTGAGTGAGTTTACATGCCTCTGTCTCTGTGTGTCCCAGAGGACTCGGTCTTTAGAGAGGGAGTTAAGTTCTCATGAGAGGCCCGAGGTGTGTGTGTGTGTGGTGTGTGTGTTGCCTCACCCTGCTTACATGTACACAGCACAGAAAGCCTTCATGTCTGCTGTAAAGCCTCTACTTGTTCCCTGAAGGGGGCCCGAAGACCTCCAGAGGTCCATCAATTCAGAACAGTTTTAGCTTTATTTTGTATGTCAATAATATGTCTCGATACACAGAAGTATCAATAATATATAAACTATTAATATACCAAATTAATTTAGGTTACTGCCTTACTCTCTGGGTAACAAGTATCACCATTAAACAAACTCCACAAATTAAATCACTCTTCACCAAATAGACCTTCGCTTAGATCACATGACTAGTCTGGAACTGGAAACATAAATAAAATATATTTAAATAAAACACCAAAGATCAAACTAACGCTTTTATCTTCCAGACATGAAGATAAATTCAAACCATTCTTCTGAACACATCTGCGCGCTAAACAGCAGGTTTATTTTAGGGTCATAAAACCGTGACGGTGTCTGATAACGTCCACTGTTCACACATGAATACATGACACCCTGACAGACGGAGCCCAGGGTTCATTCACTACCACATCCAACGTTTCCTTTGACTCACAAGTGTCCTTGAGCAAGAGTTGTACCCTACACAAGAGTCCTGGAGCAAGAGTTGTACCCTACACAAGAGTCCTGGAGCAAGAGTTGTACCCTACACAAGAGTCCTGGAGCAAGAGTTGTACCCTACACAAGAGTCCTGGAGCAAGAGTTGTACCCTACACAAGAGTCCTGGAGCAAGAGTTGTACCCTACACAAGAGTCCTGGAGCAAGAGTTGTACCCTACACAAGAGTCATAGAGCAAGAGTTGTACCCTACACAAGAGTCCTGGAGCAAGAGTTGTACCCTACACAAGAGTCCTGGAGCAAGAGTTGTACCCTACACAAGAGTCCTTGAGCAAGAGTTGTACCCTACACAAGAGTCCTGGAGCAAGAGTTGTACCCTACACAAGAGTCCTTGAGCAAGAGTTGTACCCTACACAAGAGTCCGAGAGCAAGAGTTGTACCCTACACAAGAGTCCTTGAGCAAGAGTTGTACCCTACACGAGAGTCATAGAGCAAGAGTTGTACCCTACACAAGAGTCCTTGAGCAAGAGTTGTACCCTACACGAGAGTCCTTGAGCAAGAGTTGTACCCTACACAAGAGTCCTAGAGCAAGAGTTGTACCCTACACAAGAGTCCTAGAGCAAGAGTTGTACCCTACACAAGAGTCCTAGAGCAAGAGTTGTACCCTACACAAGAGTCCTAGAGCAAGAGTTGTACCCTACACGAGTGTCCTAGAGCAAGAGTTGTACCCTACACAAGAGTCCTTGAGCAAGAGTTGTACCCTACACGAGAGTCCTTGAGCAAGAGTTGTACCCTACACGAGAATCCTTGAGCAAGAGTTGTACCCTACACAAGAGTCCTTGAGCAAGAGTTGTACCCTACACGAGAGTCCTTAGAGCAAGAGTTGTACCCGACACGAGAATCCTTAGAGCAAGAGTTGTACCCTACACAGAGTCCTAGAGCAAGAGTTGTACCCTACACGAGAGTCCTTGAGCAAGAGTTGTGCAAGTGCAAAAATGCTGCGGCTCAAAATCACAGCAAAGAAGTGTAAAATCAAAACATCACTTCAATTTTACCTAAAGTTTGAAAAACAAATTGTCAGTTTGGACAATAAAAACGGCAATATTTGCACATAAATATTCACTTTCATTCATCAACCTGCACTTTAAAACAAGATTAAATCTTTTGTATTTTATATAATTTATTGTATATATCCATTTAATTTAAAGTGTCCAGAATTGGGAGAAGTGTCTCACTTTGACACAAAACACACTGTATTACTAACTATTGTATCTTGTCACGCGATCCCCCCCACCCCCGAAATATGCCTCTCTTTGCTGGCCATTCGTGCCCCCAGGTGTATATGTATGTGTGTGTATGTGCGTGCGTGTGTGTGCGTCCAGTGATTTATAGTGATCTGTGGTGTTCTAAGGTTTCAGTCCACAGAAGTGTGTAATGGGTCTTAAACTGGCCGACACCCGATCGCCCCGGATCATCTGCTGCCTGTCAGGCATCCACCTTCTCTTTCTGGCCGTACAAATGAAAACCTCAGGTTGAGTTTCCTGTGTTTCATTGAATCAGTCAATAGAAGGAAAAAAAAGAAACTACAGAATCATCCACATAGATTCACAGTCTGATGTTTTACTTAAAGATAGCGTGACGGGCAGGAGGACACTGGAGCTGCAGAATTACCTCAAGATCTACTTTCGTTTACCTGACTCGTGGTCCCGTATGCAGTAGTCCGGCGAGTCCTCCGAGTACACCAGGTCGTTCTTGCTGGGCCGTTTGAAGTGCGCGTGCGCGGCGGTGAACCCGGTGCCGTACTGGTTGACGGCCACCTGCACGGCGCCGTTGTACCTCTTGCGCAGGTGGTCGCCGGTGCGTCTGAAGTCGGCCATGGCGAGCCAGCAGGTCCGCACGCTGCACGACCCGCTGACGCCGTGACATTTACACTCCAGAGTCATGAAGCGCTTCACCGCCTGGAGAGGAGAGGGAACAGGAAGTGACGTTAAGAGAAGATTGTTTGGTGATGAACGACAACAGCAACTCAACTTTCTCCTCATTCTAAACATTAAAAAACTGATAAAGCAGCTCAGTTTTTGATCAACGATTGGTTTCTATTGGTTTCTTGCTGCAGGTGTTTTAGATGACGAGTGCCTCCTCACCTTCCTGCCGGCTCGGTTGTTGTGCAGGTTCATGAGCGCCCGGGCGTCCCTCTCCTTCCTCTCCTTGGCGTCCACGAAGCCCTGGCTGAAGCGCATGGCGTGCTCCACGTGGTCGCTGCAGCCGCCCCAGTCAAACGAGCCCTTGGCGTCCCGGGACGAGCCCTTCTTCTTGGGGTCGCAGGAGCAGGAGTCCAGCTCGCCTTGGCTGCAGGCGCGCGCCAACGTGTAAACCACGCCGGCCGAGGAGATGGCGTACATGAAGGCCACCTCGCGGCTGCCTGAAGGGGAGACGACGCAACGTGTGTGAAGAAGGAAGCAAGAAAAGGCAAGTCTAGAGTTCATGCACAAAAGAAGGTGATTTATTTGAAACACATTTTGCATGAATGATATACGAGCAAAGTTATAAAAAATCATTTGTGTAGTTAGGAAGTCAAGTTTCAAGCAAATCAGAGATGATCAGATAGTTTACCAGTTAAAGACTCGCTTACTTTGGCAAAGTTCTCGTAAAGCTGCTGTTGTCAAAACCATTTGAGAACTTTGGCATCAGAGTAGAAAGTCAAGGTATCGTGTCAGCACAAGTATTAAATAACTACAACACACACACACACACACGCAGTGATCTCACTGTCAGTGAGCTTAGTTGAGCGCGGCTAACGAGGAGAACGCTGAGAGAACACGACACCAGAGAGGAAAGCTTTAAAAACCCTCCTGTGTAATTGTTTGAAATTAGCCGGCTGACGTTGACAGTAAGGAGCTTCTGACGGGGGCCTCGGTGCACCGCCATCATGCGGGAGGTCCGAATACCACACGGCTGATTAGAGGCCCCCCCCCCACGAAATGGACTAAGTCGAAGGATCCGCCTCGCGGGTTAAATCTCAGGGCATGGGACAGGAACATCAGGCCGCCGCGTCCTGATGATCCTCCACTGGCAATAAAAACATAAAAGATTATGTTTTAGTGGCAAATATCTGTCACAGGCTGCTTAATCATTTACATCCTCGATGCTGCTGAGTCATTACTGTCGTTGTCACACTCTTCATATAACGTCTATTCTCAACCACACACACTCCCCCAGAGAATACATGTTGAGCGTCGTCTCTTCTTCTGCAGAGAAGACAAACGGTGCTCGAGACCCGACGTGATCTTCAGAGTGGTGGGAATGAAAAACCTCAATGATTATTTATCATTTCAACGAGCTGAGTGGAGAGTAATTAGACACCTGAGACCGTATCTGAAGTGGATCGAACGTAAACAATTATCGTCATTACTGAATAATCGGTGGATTATTTTTTCAATTTTCATCTACAAAATCTAAGAAAATAGGGAAAAATGACAGTTTCCCAAAGTCCACTGTTTCAGATGAGTGATTTTCAACTGGGGCTGCTATTAAATCTGACAATATTATATCTGTAATATCTATAATCTATAACATCTGACAAGTAAATAAAGATGAATTCAGCATTGTTACTGTATGTACCGTGTTATGAGATAAATACATAAGTATCACGTGTGGAGCATAAATAAGACCAAAAAAAAGAAAGAAAACTGTTCCAGATACATTTTTCTTCCACCAACAAATCTTTTTAGCACTAAATCTGAGTACCAGACGTCACAATATTACCTACAACAAAGTACTGAGGAGCATGCCCCCCCCCCCCCCCCAACACATGAGAACTGACTAACGGAGAAACCAGTCGGCTGCACCGACGTGATGAATGTACAGATGTAAAGTGAGACGAGGTGTGGAATGCGATCCAACAACCTTCTGTGGAGAGAAAGAAAAGGATATATCTGTGAACTACCGGTGTCGCAGTAAATCAACACTTTAAAACAACCAGCCAGTTGTTTCGGTTTGTCGGCGTTTAATTGAGACAACATGTTTGTTGCCGTTCACAGATCGGTGTGCTGTAACACAATCCAGCAGATACTGGTGCACACAATCCAACTTTATGTTCCTGGTCCCGTTTGAGGTCCCTGAACTCATCATGTCATGACTGCATCTTATTCACTTCACTGCTGAGAGCTGAGCAATACGGATTAACGTTATACCTCTAAACTGATACAGATATATACTGATACGCTGATTTAAGTAGTCATATGTTACGAAGTTAATAATAATTGTTGTTTTCCTACAACAAAGTCTTGCAAGTTTTAAATTAAAGGTTCAGATTTAAACAAAGTTGACTTATTCATTTAGAAATGACAACTGTAAACCGCAACTTGAGAATTTTCCAACCAAAAGACTAAAAAAAGAAAACTACACTTATCATCACATTCAACTTTATGCCAATAGATCCCTCTAATGCTACACGCTGCCTTTAATTGAATGTAACTTCCTTGTGATTATGGTAATCCATGCAGACAAAGTGAGGCAGGTATTAAAGACGGACATGAAGTAACTGAACTTTAACAGCTTACAGGGAAAAATAAACTCTGATGCGATTCTCAATTTAAATCCCTCAAAACCTGTTTAAACTTCCTCTTCCCCCTGAGCCTCAGTGACTTGCTCAAGGACACTTCAGCAGGCAGGGTGGCCATGGGGGTTTATGTTCAGTCAGTCTCTCCCTGCTGTTCTAAATCTTAAAGAGTTTTTAAAACCTCATTTAGCATGAGATGCTTTTTAAAGGCTAAAGTCAGTCTCCTCCTCCACTCACTGCGCAGCAGCAGGCGTCCGAACAGGTTGTGGTCTCTGGCCGTGGTGTTGCAGTTCCAGCGGTGGTTGCGGAATTGGTGCTGGCACTCGGAGATCCAGTCCTTCATCCCGGCCCCGATGGCCTGCATCACCTTGGGGTGCTGGCGGCACAGCTGGCGCTGCTTGTTCACCAGACCGGGGATGTTGTCGCACATCACCTGGGAGCCCAGCGTGCCCATGTACCTGCAGACGGACAGAGAGAGTCGGACGTGTGAACATCTGGGGGAAGACTTTTTAAAGCATTGATCAAAGGAAGGGAAAAGTGTGAGGGGGGGGGGGGGGGGGCTGTGAAAAGATCTGGATGAAATGTTAGAACACAATCCGAGTTCTCTCAATTATCTAAAAGACAGAACTTCAAGAAAATGTTGAATAAAGAAGACACAGTCAGAAATAGTAAAAAGACAAAGTGACAAAACAAAAAGGTGTCTTCTTGAGCAGCTTCGTGTTGAAATCACTCCTAACAAGTCCACACTCCCAGGTACCTGCAGAACACCGGTGACGACAGACATGCAGGGAATTTGAACACTTGCAGGCTGCAGGGATTTCCCCTCAGCGATCAGAGAAAGACCAGAGCAGCCAGAGAGAAAGAGAAAGAAATTAAGGAAAAGTATCTGTGCAAACAGGCGCTGTGAAGTTTGGAAAAAATGGAAACAGAACCTTTGCGAGAAAAACGAAAAGTCAGCAAATAAAGAGAAATTAAATGATATCAAATGACTTTATCCTGTAAACGGATCTGTCCAAATATTCAGACTTAAACGTCAATTCATGAAAACCAATTCACTCAATCAAGACTTTAAGGCCTACACATTAAAAATACAATAATCACAAAGAGGAGAGAAACAATACAAATCCCATTGTATTCATTTAAACAACGTTTAACCGCATTTTGCGCTAAAACGTGTTAGTATAAAGCCATGCATGCAGCGCGTGGGCTTTTGCAGGTTGCATTCAAGACGTAATAATAAAGAAAAACTCACGGTACTCACCACCAGGACGCATCGACCTCGGCCGTCATCCAGCAGACTGCCACCGATAAATAAAAACATATTCCACTCGGCAATAAGTTCATATTAACCAAACGTCGGTCCTTCTATGGATCAGGACGGAGCATTCCCACGAATGAAAGACAGAAATATAAAACATTAGGAGAAGTCACAACTTGTTGAAACTCCGAAGAAAAAAAAAAAAAAAATCAAGCTTGGATAAAAAAATGTATCATCACACAGTCGGAGGACGGAGGTCTGCGCGTAAAAGCCATGACTCGGTCGCGCGCCGGCGAGGGGAAAAAAAGGAAAGTGAAGGTCTTAATAGTCTGGCAAATATTTTCAGTGGAGATGATGTGCTATCAGGTTTAAATTGCTTTACACGAGGGGTGGGCAGAGTCCCGTCTCAGGAATGAGGTGAAGAAATGAGACGTCTGAGAGTATCTGTTCAGGCTGGTTTGACACCAGACAGGCTTTGGCCCGCGTCCAGACCGGAGCTCCGCCGCGCCGCTGAGACGCGGTCCACGCGGGATGGGGGCGCTTCACTCAAACTGCACCGACGCGTTCAGGGGAGAGGAGCACGTTCCCAGCCAATGTCAGTCAGGCAGCAAACTAAAAAAGCGCGCACATCACCAGAGATGGTGACAGAACGGAGCCGAAAGATGACGCGTTTACGCACAATACATCTCATATTTTTGCGCACTTTTAATAAGAACATACTTTTATATAAATTATGAATAATTCGTCATCAACCTATACACCTACATCTCATCATCACTTCTTCCTAAACACGGTGTGGGCCTTCAAGTATCTTGTTTCTTATATTCGGTCACGTATTTTTGCGCATTGAGGCCTAAAAACAAAGAGTGGATTTACTTGGTTGCCATAATCAACTGACGCACATTGTGCCAAATATTTTTGATCTCCAAAGCATGACGCATTGTTATTTTACAGCCTTATACAAACCATCACTCGGTCGGACTAATAACTCAGGAATGATGGTTAAAAAAACAGGAACATGGAAATCACGCACCGGTTCTCCCAAAGCAGCGCCGAAAGGTGATGTGTCCGTTTCAATTGGATTATCTCCCGCAGTCTTTTTGAAGTCTGCACCACTGTCACACGGCATTTCCTCCATCTTTGATCTGGCCCTGGTGGATCTGGAGGTCCAGGAGACCCTGACCACATGAGATGAATGGGCAAATTGGATTTTCTTTTTCTCCCTGTGATCCCCGTGGAAGAAAACCATAAAACAAGTCGATTCAGGAGTTCTGTCTTTCTGCTCGGCTCTTCTCAGCCCATTGAACTCGACTTTGTTGTTGCAGCAGCAGCAGTTGTAATAAGTCCGTAATAGAAATCAAATGTAATTGGAGTAATTTGTGCACTTCTGGACCAAATCCCTTTACAGCGGATCACTGTGTTCCAATCCATGTTTAATGAAGAGAAATACTATTTAACGTCACTGTGAAGTCAGGTCATGAACACACTGACTAACTAAATGAAGTATGAAGCATAAGTCACCTGAGCCAGATGCTCTTTGAGGATTACGCTGACAACTCACAATCAATCAAGAGTTTATTTTTCTGGGTTTTAGAAACGTGTCTTTAACATTTTGTGTGTCGACTAAAATGATTATTGGTCTTTTAACGACGTCACAGCATTAAAACAGATCAACGGTTTTGGAAATACGTTTATTGGAGTTAGATGATCGATGTCTCTCAAAAGCAAACTACTCACTGAAAACAACAAACTGTTGAAACTCTGAGACGATCAAAGTAAATATATATATTTTTTTTTTTTGTCGATAAATCAAGTTCTATTTGATTTAGCAGGCACTGAAAACATCTTAAATTGCAAGAAATTAGAAACTTTAATATTCGCTTAAACCCTTAAAACATGAAAAGTATTCTGAACTAAACTCAAAGACAAGACGGACGAAAAGATTTACAGCTGCAGAAATAAAAATTGCCGTCTTCTCAAACTTCGTCCTAAAACATATCAGTTCTTCCATAATCCAATCGATCATCAAAAACTAAATATTCTGATGATCTGATCAAACTAACTGATTAACACGAGTTCCTGAACATCGGCAGGTTAAACGTCCCGCTGGCTGCTTTGCAGAGGAGCAGGAAGAACGCGCTCAGTGCGACTCCGGTCAGAGTCAACCGCGTCCTCCGGTTGCGGGAACCAGGTTGAGGAAGCTGGCAGCAATCTCCGGCCTGGTCCATCTGAGGGAGGAGGAGGAGGAGGGGAGGAGGAGGAGGAGGAAGAGGAGGAGGAGGAAGAGGAGGAGGAGAGGTTCACATGAGAAACACACAGGGTCCTGCGGTCAGAGTGAGGTGGCCCTCATGCAGGAAGCAGAAGGGGTCATTCAAACCTAATCCAGTCTGGATTATGACAGTTAACTGGTCAGCCTGGGTGGGAAATATCAGGTCAGTTAGTGTTGTGGTGGGAATCACACGGGCATGTCTGGTCCCATCGCACCACCACAGAAAAACCTGAGTCACCTAAACTTCCTGTGCCAAATCCTCAAGGACTCATCGAGCCGGGTCTCGGTCTCTCAGGAGAGAACGTGTGACGAGTTCAGCTTCCAGTAAAGATGACTCGGGCAAACTCGGATTTCTTCCAACTTCCTGAATTCACCAACAAGGCTGTTCTTGTGGTAAATGAAAGGCGGTATTCCCACGGCACATGAACGCAGCATGGATACCAAATCAAAAAGCAACATTCTTTTAATCTTTAATCCGCTGAAGCGTCACTAGATTTAGCATTATGGATCGTTGCTCCCGTCTTGGAAAGGGAGACGTGAGCAGACGGGTGTTCAGTTGGATGCAATCTGCTACCTCACCACTAGATGCCACTAAATCCTCTATAAGCAGCGTATCATATATAATCAAAATGCCAAGATTGTTTACCAAATGCATAAAATACATAATTTCATTGTCATTTCAATAGTGTGCTTTTTATACAAATAACTACTTTAGATGACAATAACAAAGAAAAGAGTTTAATGTTTAGATATTTCGACAGTGAACTTTGGGTATTTTTCAGGATGAAAATTGGATAAATTTAAATTGTCCAAGAAAATAGCAATCGGTGCGTCTCTAATTCAGTCATGTTTCACTCCTCCATGAATGCAATATTGAAATGGAATTTCCTGATAAAAGTTGATAAAAGTCAGTTTCCCACTTGGTTTAGTTCAGCATCACACATGAATGAAAGTCAACACTAGATGGCAGTAACGAGCACCGTCCTCGTTCACATGGCTGCTGTTAGTTTAGATGTTTACTCTTTGACTTGTTTGTTCCCTTTCTTTAGTTTCTTTCCAAAGCATCACTAAAATCGACCACAGTGTGTGTCCCGACTTGTGTGGTGGGAGCTCCATCCAGAGACAGTGTGTGTGTGTGTGTGTGTGTTATATTTTGTGTGTTTATGGTCCTCGGGCTGAGAGCCAGTGGGTCCAAATGTGCTCCGTTGGCCGTCAGATTCTTGTCTGACACAACCGAGGGAACAACGCCCCCCCCATCTAACGCTATCTCACACACATATCTACCTACACTATCAACACACCTCCATCTGCTGCCCCCGCCTCTCCCTTCTTAAACTCCCTCACCCCGCCAACCTGCGTCCCCCCTCGCCTCCCCATCGTCTGTGTGCTGACAGGTCGATGTCACAGCGGTGCTGACTTATGGGCTGTGAGGATTCTGCCCTGTCAGGAACGACTTTCCACACACACACACACACACACACACACACACACACACACACACACACACACACACACACACACACACACACACACACACACACACACACACACACACACACACACACACACACACACACACACACACACACACGAAACCTCTGGTTCTGAAGAGTGAAGTCAAAGCTTCATTTCTTAAAGCTGCATTCTCTCTAGTGTCCACCAGGGGGCGACTCCTCTGGTTGTATAGAAGTCTATGAGAAAATGACTACTTCGCTCTTGATTTATTACCTCAGTAAACATTGTGAACATGAGTTTATGGTCTCAGTCTCTAGTTTCAAGTCTTCTTCAATACGTTCAAACGTGGTGTGATGTGTTTTTGTGCTTTTTACGACCATTTTAGCAATTTACAATACAATAAGATTACAGATGTCTGCTTTAAAATTAAGAAAAGTCTGAGCTCAGCAGTGTGTGTGTGTGTGTGTGTGTGTTCACCTGGCATAGCAGGTTGCGGAGGCAGTTGACTTCCCTCTGCAGGTCTTTGGTCTGGACCACCAGCTGGTTGCAGACGGCCTGGGCCTCCCCTTTGGGGTCCAGTGAGAAGACGAGCTACACGGAGGACCAGAGAGACGCAGACAAAAAGGTCTAATCTATCAATATATATATAGCTGGTAACAAAGTAACTGTTGCACTCGTATAAGGTAGCCGGTCTCATCCAGGTGGAAACCTCCGGTTCTGCGGAAATTCTCTCTCCTGACCACCAGGGGGCGACTCCTCTGGTTGTATAGAAGTCTATGAGAAAATGACTCTACTTCTCTCTTGATTTATTACCTCAGTAAACATTGTAAACATGAGTTTATGGTCTCAATCTCTAGTTTCAAGTACTTCTTCAATACAGCATGATGTTCATTTAGTACAGTTATGGTCCATTTAGAGTCACACAGACCATAAAGCAGGGGATGCTTTAGGGCGGGGCTACACGGTGATTGACAGGTCTCTACCTGAGACGTATACGGCGTCTCTACTTGACCGGTAAACCTTAAAGCAGCGCGACACCACAGACAGACGGACGGACCTGAGAGGCTCGCTGAGGGAAGCGTCCGATGACGTCCTGGATGGTCTCCGTCAGGTAGCAGCACTGATGCCTCACGCTGACCAGGAAGTTATGCAGCTCCTCACTCCTGCAAAACATGAGCGTCTTATATCTGATTCAACAAACGACAACACATGAAATAATCATTTTGTTTAAGATGTATTCTTTTAAAGTCACACTCGCTCCTTTTCTGTTCAGCGTCCAGAAAACTCTGTTGGAGCTTTTAGAAGACGTCCGACATGAAGAGAAAACGAGGCGAAGCCTGCTGAAGATGCCCGGCGGTGACGGGGCAGACAGATGGATCGTTTGGTGAGGTGGTCTCCGAGGGAATGTTAACACCACGTTTGGTCCAAACTATAGAAAACTGAGCAGGTGGCCGAGCCCCCCCTTCACCCTCCCTGTGCTGGTAGTTATTTATACTCATCAGCCTCTCTCTTCCCATCCCCTGGTCCGGTGGGATATTGATAGCTCTTATCTTAATGGTACATTTCCCTCGGTGAGGGGGAACCGGGCAGCCAGCCGCCACGGCCCTCCTCACACTCTGTCAGAGGGCCGAGTAAACACTGTCAGTCAGCCGGAGCTGCTGTTAGTTTATCTAGGCAGCAGAGAGTGATGATGGGCCCCTGGTGGGAAGATCCGCTGAAGGGATCGGAGGACGTTACGTGACGTGGGAATGCTCGCGGAGGATGCCGCTTTGTTGTGAGCATTTTTCTTTTGATACGGGGAAATACCTGCTCGTTTCCAGCAGCAAGTGCCTTGCTCAGTGGCAGCTGCTGAGAGGAGAGTGATGCACATTTACTTTCACTTTCTTTCGGAGGTCAGCACGATTATTCCTTGATTTTAGGGACTTAGCACTGCTTTCACGTTGTGCTACATTGCTGCTAATGTTCAAACCGTTGCCTCTAAAATAAGTTCTTTATTCACAGTGCATCTCTTAGAACACATTTCATCCGACATTTAATCAACAGAGCACTGATCCACGTTACAATCCTTCTAATGTACAAATCTTTGCGTCAAAAAAAATATTCTTCTCCTCTCCTCTCTCCTCTGGACTGTGTTCGTAACGCTCGGTGAAGTTGTTCCACAGACTGCCGCGGTGGTGTGCGGGGGGCAACCTCATGACAGCTCCAGCGAAAAGTGAAGCCAAAACATCTGGATCGTCCCCCCCGATGGCTGGCTGTTAATTTAGGAAGCTCCTGATTTGATACGCAGCAGCAGCAGAGGTTTTTATGTTTGAGCGGAGCGTTTTAAAAACGCCAATATCGCAGTCGATCACGTTCATGTCATTTCAGAATCTCTCTGCCACATGGCAGTTGGAGTCAGGAGCTCCTAATGTTGATTCTTCCACCTCCCAAAATATCCCGGTCAAGGCCCTTTGCTGAGTCTTTTGCTGAGTCTTTGAGCTCAAACAGAAGTCCGTCTTCAGCGCCCTGCTTTCTGCTTCTACGACCGCTGCAAAGCTGCACCCTGTCGGGCCCGTCTGTCGACACTCAGCTGCGTCTTTAGCTCCGGGATTCAGGAAACGTGCAGCGTTGAATTGTTGCAAAGTGGCATTTTAACAATGACTGGACAGATGTTTCTGTACATGGCAGGTCATTATAGTCTTCAATAAATACATTTCTGACTGCATGAGAAGGTCACATTTCATTGCAACAATTACTCCAGGCCTTCATTTATTTCCCCACAGGTCACTGACGTGTCAAGAAAATGTTTTTAAGACTAATTTTCTCCTATTTTCGAGTGTGAAAAACCAGGACCCTGAAGGAGCTCTGAGGCTCTGATGGAGACCTCGCTCTCGCTCTCTCTCTCATCCGGCTGCAGCTCTGCACAGCATTCATGGCGTGATGGGGTGCGGTGCGACGGCTTTGTTTGGCCCCTGCCGCTGGCTCTCCTCCGCTCAGTGCAACCCTCCCATCGCCTCTCACCGTACAAATCATTACGGCTCCGCTTAAACCATTAGGACGCGGCTCGGGGGCTCGGCTACGGGGGGGGGGGGGGGGGGGCACACAGACAGCGGGATGCTCACGGGGCTGATGGACGACTTCCAGTGGAGGAGGACAGATGGAGCATTACGGGGAGATGGAGGGCTGGATGCGGGGGAGGGTTTCAGGTGTGTGGCTGACAAGTGTTTAAAGTTTTGCTACTATAGTCAACTCTGAGTGTTTGTGGAATACTTGTTTTTGCAGCTGACAGCTGATCTCCATCTTATTTCCAGCAGACCGAAATTTAGATTTTCAAATACTGTAAAGTCTCTCAAACACCTTTTGACAAAGTGTCTGTCAGGCACCACCGGTGGTGTTTGGGCTGTGCTGCAGGAGAGGGAGAGGGCGCAGAGAACGAAGCCTCTGATCAGATTGTCAGTCGTTCTAATCTCATCGTGCTGACTTCCTGTGATGCTCCGTCTAAGTGTGCGACGGATCAGAACACGGGATCGTATCAACGTTCTGAGTCACAGATCAGCACAAAGGAAAAAAAATGAGCAAATGTGACGTTTGAAGATCACGATCATGCTTCTTTGCCGCCGATACCAATTGCCGATCATCGATGATCCATATTGACCGATACGGATCCTTCTTGTTTTGTGTTGTTTAACCAGCAGGTAAACGAGGATACAGAATATATTCTTTATTCATAACCGTCCCAAAAATCATGTCAACAGTCAGTCTAAACCAAGGGGTATTCAACTAAAATTCCAAAAGGTCCAGATCGAGAAAATCTCCTCGGGCAAAGGTCCGAAGCCTAATAGTAGTAACAACGTCTCTGTGTAGTCAACAACTGTCAAATCAAATAAAGTACACATCAATTATATTTTAACAAATTATTATTCTCAGTTTTCTAATTCAACTGGATGGATTATAAATAATACATAGACATACATAAATAACTGTTCTTCTCATTTAAAGTGAAATAAGGTCTGGATTAAAGGATATGAATGTGTTTGACTCCGTAAGTGTGTCGATGTGTGAATGAATGGCTTCATGCATAGATGCATGCATGTACAGCACTGCAAACTTCAACGTCAATAATAAACACATAGTTGAATCAACACCTCTGTGAAAGTTTTTTACAAAAACTAAACATTGATATCTGAGCTGTTGTAGTGGATTGTATTAGATTATATAGTACCTAACAAAGTGACCAAGGAGTTTAAACTAACAGTAAAATGACTGAGTTGCTTATTTTACTGGTGAACATCTGTAATACATGTAAAACATAATATGTTTTACATATGTTTTTTACATTATGTTTTACATATTATGTAAAACATAATGTGCACCATTCAGTGAAATGGCTTCTGTCAAAAGCAAAATGACACTGTTTACAGTGTGGATTATATGCAAAACAGAGCAACATTTATCATGTTTTTGCCACTTTGGTGAAACACCACTGTCAGATTGATGTAGGCTACATGTAAAACACAAAAAGAAAACTAGGTTACAGCAATAAATACTGCATAACGTTATGCTTGTATGACAATCACATGGTCTACAGGTTGAATTGGAGGATGTCAGTTCATCAGTGATATCATAGGTCCAGGATTCCATTCTAGAGTGGAATCCTGGAATCCTAGAATTCTAGCACCTGATGTGTGGTCAGTGTCTCTCTTTTGACTCAAAAGACCTGTTGAGACCCTTGAGACAAGTCATCGACCAAAAAGCTCTCTCAGAAAATCAAGATGAGCTACTGCGAATCTTCACACATGTCAAGCGCATTGTTTATTTCTCCGTCTGGAGGGAAAACTTTGCGACGCAGTCATCAAAGTCGAGGACGTAACGTTTGAGATCAACAAGGTCGTCCTGTGTAGATGCAGCACGTACTTCCAGTGAGTTGGCTATCTGATTATATATATATATATATATATATATATATATATATATATATATATATATATATATATATATATATATATATATATACACACACATATATATATATATATACACACATATATATATATATATATATATACACACATATATATATATATATATATATATATATATATATATATATATATATATATATATATACACACACACACACACACACACACACTGTGAATGTATATCCTTCAAATGAGCAGAAAGTAATAGTTAATGATCAAGTCTGGGAGACTAATCACGATATGTGATGAATTACATACGTTCATGGAGCATTTCTGACAAGTTTGACAAAGAGGAGAAGATATAATATATCAGCTTTAGTCTCTCAGGTCCATAGTAATGTGCTTTTAAGCAGATTAGTATTGATTAGTAGCATTGAGTAGTTTGTGTGTTCAGAAAAGTGACTGAATTAATTTAATGCAACAAAACGAAAAGTAATTGCAAACACTTGAGATGGTTATTTCGACACACAAATTGAAGGAAGAAGCTTTTCACTGCTGCACAAAACCTGAGATAATTGTAGATGGTGGTGAAACAGCTCCAGAGAGATCACAAAAGAAAACAAAAATAGCATACAAAATGTAGTATTACATATTTGTGACATTTATTTGACAGCGACATTCTTACTGCTAGTTACACTCGGAATGATGTCCGACGGTTTACGTATTGTACAATTTCCCTTTAATGCAAAATGGTGTAATATGTTGATTTTGTGAATGCTTATTTGAAAACGTTATCATTGTTATCAATGCAACAATGAGAATGAAAATCTGAAGTCCGTTTCCAATCCTCTGCTGTGTGTTTATTCTGACCCGCAGGGCTCTCTGGAGTCGCTGGTCACCTCCAGACAAAAAGGTCTTCCACATACCCGGCCTGTCTCCGGACATGATGCAACTCATCATTGAGTTCGCGTACACCGGCTTGGTCTCTGTGACGGAGGAAGACGTGCAGGAGCTGCTGCTGGCAGCCGATCAGCTCAACGTCATGGGCGTTGAGCAAACTTGCTGCGACTTCCTGGGCGAGCAGCTCTGCCCAGAGAACTGCATCGGCATCTTTCAGGTCACCGACACCTGCTTGTCCCCCGAGCTGCGGCTCAAGGCCTACCACTTCCTCCTTGACCACTTTGAGGAGGTGGTTTTGTCCGAAGAGTTCCCGCAGCTCTCCGTGCAGCAACTCGCCGACATCCTCGGTAGAGACGACCTCAATGTGAGCGAAGAGAGCCATCCTGTGCTGGATCTACGGTGCTGAGTCGCGAGTACCTGTCAAAACCTCCCGTGGCGTAGATGCACTCGCCCAGCACAGCGACGCTCACGTAGCCTCGGCGGTGGTACATGGGTGGCCCCTCGTGCCAGGTGCGCGTGCTCACGTCGAACCTGCGCACGCTGTTGAAATGCTCTACCCTGTTGAAGCTGCAGACGCAGTAGATGCTCCCCTTGAGGACGGCGGTGCCGTGGTAGGCGCGAGGACCCACGTCTTGGTCTGTCTCCTGCATCCAGAGGTCGGTGCTGACGTCGTACGACTCGATGCTGTTCGTTGGATCGGTGCCGCTCCAGCCCCCTATGGCCAACATGATGCCGTTTGGCAGGCGAGGGCGGGCGAGAGGGTTGCTGAGATGCGCAGAGGGTCTGAACCTCATGATGGGACGTAGGATTTCGATGACTGCCCTGACCATGTGCAGGCACTCAGCGTTGTTCTTCACCAGCTCATTGGACATCACGTTCAACCTCAGGTAGTCCTTACTCATCAACACCAGTCGCACCTACACAGAGACCGCAGCACCGCAGCGAAAAGCAGACATCGCAGTGCTCTTGTCTAAGGTATATGTTAACCTTCTGTCACCAGATTTAGTTTAGACTTGCGGGGGTCTCTCTCTCTCTCGCTCTCTCTCTCTCTCATATCGACTTTACTTTAAAATCAACACTTACACGGAAACGTTTACTCGATTATGGTCAATAAATGTGGTCAACACACGTCGATCACTCGCTTCCTGTGTTGTTGTCGTGGGGGCTGGTGAATGTAACGTTAGCTCTGCCATTGGGGTATTCCTTCATGAGATACGGCATCAGGGGATAAGCTGGGTCACCCAGCAGAAAAACAGGGACATCATCTTCGCCCTCGATCAATTCTTTAGGGCATTTGGCTCCATCTTTTAGGGCACAACATCATGCAACAGGTCCGACTCGCTAGCTTCTAAGCTAATTTTAACATTACCGCCAATGGGGAAATGCTAACCGCGATTAGCATTAGCGAATAGAATATATCTGCGTACATATTTTCATGCTCCATAAAGAAAGACTTAAGGTGCGTTCACACCGGACGCGTAGATTTTTTGACGCGTGTCGAGATTACATACAAAGTCTAAAACGCGATGAGACTGGCCCGCCGCGATTTTGCGATGGCGCGGTACCGCGTCAACCGCGCCGCAAAATCGCCAACGCGTGAGTTGAAATTTTTCAACTTCTGCGACATACTCACGTGACGCTGTGGCGCGATAGCCTATCAGCGTTGAGTTGCTCCCCCTGTCATCACTGACTTCCTGCCGTTGTTGAATCAGGAAATAAATCCTGTAGCCGTCTGTGTTCACCCAGAGCTCTACGATACCTCATATCAATAGAGACCGGACCAAACTATGTGTATACATGTGTGTGTGTAAACCATATGGTACAAACAATGAATAGACACTGCCATATTTACGTCGACGTGACGTTATTGAGTGCTGGTGGAGCTGCTACGATGTTAGCATAGCCTAGCACCGATCCATCAGAGCTCCATTGAGAAGACAAGTAGCCTACAAATCGGGATCATTACGTAGTTATTTCAGAGTCCCTTTTTGTCGGAGAAGACAAGTACAAATCGGCATCATTACGTAGTTATTTCAGAGTCCCTTTTTGTCGGAGAAGACAAGTACAAATCGGGATCATTACGTAGTTATTTCGGAGTCCCTTTTTGTCGGAGAAGACAAGTACAAATCGGGATCATTACGTAGTTATTTCGGAGTCCCTTTTTGTCGGAGAAGACAAGTACAAATCGGGATCATTACGTAGTTATTTCGGAGTCCCTTTTTGTCGGAGAAGACAAGTACAAATCGGAATCATTACGTAGTTATTTCGGAGTCCCTTTTTGTCGGAGAAGACAAGTACAAATCGGGATCATTACGTAGTTATTTCGGAGTCCCTTTTTGTCGGAGAAGACAAGTACAAATCGGCATCATTACGTAGTTATTTCAGAGTCCCTTTTTGTCGGAGAAGACAAGTACAAATCGGGATCATTACGTAGTTATTTCGGAGTCCCTTTTTGTCGGAGAAGACAAGTACAAATCGGGATCATTACGTCGTTATTTCGGAGTCCCTTTTTGTCGGTTTATTGCCGTTGAATCACAGCCGAATCAGTTTATTTAGTGTTCCTACAGCTGTAGTAAACAGCGACCGGTGGCTTGCTAGACAGTGAATACAGCTCGATAAAATCCACGGAGCTCCTCTGAACAATATTATGAACCAGACATGACGGCGTTTAGTTTCCCGGGATATCTGTGACTTCCACAACACGTAGAAATATAGGTTGTTTTTTCCATGGTTAATGGCGGACAGTTGAACGGATCCAGGTCTATAAACCACGGCCCCTCTCCGGCGATTTTGCGGCGTTTGGTGTGAACACGACCGGCGGCACGTTGGACGCGTTTTTGCGGCGCGTCAAAAAATCAACGTGTTTGGTGTGAACGCACCTTAAGGTCTCTCAAGGCTACCAAACGGAAGTAAAACGAATCAGCGTCGATCACTCGTCTCTCACTCGTCTCTCACTAGTTTTCCTCTGTGTTGTCTGTTTGTAGCTGTAGCTCTGAATAGCATTTATTGCTAACTGTCGCTTCAGACAGCCGCTCCGTGGGGGCTGATCGCCGATGGTCAAGCAGCTCGCTAATCGCTAGAATAACAGCTGCTTCCTCCACATAAATGCAGACTTTTTACTGCACAACAGCTGCTAGTACGCAACAGGTAATACAGCGTGCACAAAACCGGCGCTCCATGTACGGCTGATAGCGTCTCTGGACTCAGGAATGGTCACTCATCGCTCGAAGAATAGCTCGCCTCCTCCGCCTGTAGGCAATAGCAGCATTGTAAAATGACACATTTAACTCCACAATAGCTGCTAGTACAGACAACACAGCAAGCAAGGCTTGCCATTCGTTATCCATGTTGAAATGAATCGCTGCTGGTCGCCCGGCTGTTTGTTTTCTTCCGGGTACGGGTCACGTGATAGTGGGTGTGGGCTAATTTTTTCTAACAGACATCCGTATCCGACGTCTACACTCAACCAAAACCCCGGAGTTTTCAAATACCTCCAACCACGGCGGAGTTTTCAGGTTCCTCCGTTTAGGGTGCTCCAAAACTCCGGCGTGGTGTGGCTGCTCAGTGTAAACGTAGCAAAACTGGACTAGTGTGGATATGGCCTTAGACTTGCATCTTCAGCATTTCAACCATGTAACGTAATGTGATCAATACACCACATTATTCCCCCTTTTAACTGAGAACAACTTAAGCATTCTTAACTGAACAACAGTTTCCTGATACTTTTAACAATAACATATGGCCTAAGTTAAACACAATATTTTACATCATCCGACATTCCCTTATGTATGAGGTATGTATTTTCAGGTTGTCTGTCTAAGTATAAGCTAAAGATACAGTCCGCTGTAGGAGTATACAGTCTTATGGCATATATCGCTTTAGTCATTCGGTTTGAGCGCCTCAGAACCACTGGTTCGGGCTCCAGAAGCTCTGGTGTCTGCATGTTAGCGTCGACAACTTCTTGAGAACTGCTGCAGTCTTCACCATCACCCAGTTCAGCCTGTGATTCAGTGACATCAATATCAGGTTGAGCAATAGCTCGAGCTCGCAGCTGGTCTCCATGACGTCTGTGTACTGTGTCGGAGTCCCGCTCTCTGACTTCATACGAAACAGGGCCCGTCTGTCTCACAATCAATCCTGGAATCCACTTGTGACTCCCCGCCACAGTGCTGCGCAGATAAGCGGCGTCGTCCGCATGAAAGAAACGGTCTGCAGCAGTGCGGTCATGGTGTTATTTTTGCTGATACCGTTTCTTGCGTACCGTCTCCTTGGTACAAGGCTTTAGGAAATCCAACCTTGTCCGGATATGTCTGTGAAGAAACAGATCAGCCGGGGACTGTCCAGTAGTGCAGTTAGGCGTAGTCCGATATTGTAGCAGGAACAGTGAGATCTTGTCCTCAATGTTCAGTGAAGCAAGCTTTTTCATACCCGTCTTGAACGTCTGAACATATCTCTCTGCCAGACCATTTGTTGCTGGATGTCCAGGTGCACTTGTGGTGTGCAGAATCCCATTCTGCTTGGCAAAAGTCTCACATTCCTTGCAAATCTGTTCCACTTCCAAGTCAAGGTTCGGCCACCATACATATTTGCGAGCTAAGGCCTTCGTTTTCACTATGCCTTGGTGCCCAGAGTGAATCTCTTTTAAGACAGCTCTTCTCATCTTGGAGGGTACAATGACTCTGGTCCCCCATAGGACACAACCTTGCTCTGTGGACAACTCATTTCTCTTTGAGAAAAACACCTTTAGGTTTTCCTCTACCTGAATGGGCCAGCCTTCCATGACATACTTATACACTCGTGACAACGCACTGTCAGTGCGTGTCGTCCTTGCAATCTGTGTTGCGTTGAGTGGTGCTTCTTGTATATGCTCCGCCAGCAGTGAGTGGACTAGAGCTGAAGTCACGGCTGTTCCTGTGTCGCTGGTCTCCGGCAAGGGACAGCGGGAGAGTCCATCAGCATTACTGTGCTCTTCTGATTTGCGATAGACAATGTGGTAGTCCTACGCTGACAATATAATCGCCCACCTCTGAATGCGTGCTGCGGCCAGTGTAGGCAGGCTCTTGTGCTCACCAAACAGTATCAGAAGTGGTTTATGGTCAGTTATTAAGTTAAAATGTCTACCCCACAAGTACTGGTGGAATTTCTTTACGCCATATATCAGTCCAAGAGCTTCTTTCTCGATTTGAGAACATTTTTTCTCCGCTGGAGACAGTGTACGGGAATGCGACCTCCATTATAAGCTTTAAGCTTAACTTTACTTCTCTGCAGTGGTTAGTGTGAGAATTTCTCCCTGTATGTACCCCGTGAAATGATACTCCTTGCAGCCCCAGTATCTATTTCCATCTCTAACCTCACCTCAGCTACAGTGAATATTTCTTTATACAGGTCAGCATCTTCACTTGTGACAGTCAAAATTGTGAACACACCCAATTCAGCATCTTCTTCAGCTTCCACATATTTTGTGTTTCTTTCCTCTGCCCCATGAACGCCTTTCACTCTCTGCCTGTGCCTTGGACCGACATGCCTTTTTAATATGCCCAGTCGTTGCCACAGTTATGGCATTTAGTCTCTTTGAAACGGCACTCATCTGGCTCGTGATTCTTTCCATTGCACCTGTAACAGTTCCTTGTCCGCTGTGGCCTCACCTTGTGAATGCTTGCCGCCCCGACACTTTCCATCCCTCGCAACTGAAGTGCGTCTCTGTCGGCAGTCTCCATGTTGAGCGCGATCTCAAAAGACTTTGCAAAAGTAAGATCATTCTCCGAAAGTAGTCTCCTCTGGCAGCCCTCGTTTCTTATTCCACTGACGATCTCGCAGTGATGCATCCAAGTTGGCGCCGAACTCAGTTAGATGCGCATTGTTTCAACTCTGCTACATACTGAGCCACCGGCTGGTTAGCTTTTTGGTTACACCGGTTAAAGCGAAACCTTTCAGCTACTATAAGGGCTTGGGCTCATAATGTTCCTTTAGAACGGCCACTATTTCGTCAAACGTCTTATCTTTTGGCTTCCTGGGCTGCACCAGATTTCTCAAAAGCCCATAAGTAGCCGCACCCATTACACTGAGAAGTGTAGCTACTTGCTTATCTTCGGCTATGTCGTTAGCTTCGAAGAATTGTTCCATCCGTTCAATGTACGCGGACCATTGTTCATTTTCTGGCTTGAATTCGTCAATTCTCCCAAACAGGGCCATCATACTCACTAGTACTGACACCGAGTGTCTCTCCTACCCTGCGAGAACGTAGTTTTATCCTCGTCGCCAATTTCTGTGATGTATTCTCGAGGCGGACACACACGTAGCGTTGTTACTTTTATTTTTAATGCTGAAGATGCAAGTCTAAACTAAATCTGGTGACAAAAGGTTAACATATACCTTAGACAAGAGCACTGCAATGTCTGCTTTTCTGTGTAGGTGCGACTGGTGTTGATGAGTAAGGACTACATGAGGTTGAACGTGATGTCCAATGAGCTGGTGAAGAACAACGCTGAGTGCCTGCACATGGTCAGGGCAGTCATCGAAATCCTAAGTCCCATCATGAGGTTCAGACCCTCTGCGCATCTCAGCAACCCTCTCGTCCCGCCCTCGCCTGCCTAACGGCATCCTGTTGGCCATTGCGGGCTGGAGCGGCGCCGATCCAACGAACAGCATCGAGTCGTACGACGTCAGCACCGACCTCTGGATGCAGGAGACAGACCAAGACGTGGGGTCCTCGCGCCTACCACGGCACCGCCGTCCTCAACGGGAGCATCTACTGCGTCGGCGGCTTCAACAGGGTCGAGCGTTTCAACAGCGTGCGCAGGTTCGACTGTGAGCACGCGCACCTGGCACGGGGGGCCACCCATGTACCACCGCCGAGGCTACGTGAGCGTCGCTGTGCTGGGCGAGTGCGTCTACGCCACGGGAGGTTTTGACGGGCAGAGCGCTACAGGCCCGAGACCAAGCCAGTGGAGTCTCATCGCGAGCACGAGCATAGGGGGCATGTTGGGGGCTGTAACGGCCACGGCACCTGCAGTAATGTCGAGTCCTACGACGCAACGACTGACAAGTGGACGGAGGTCTGTTCCATGGATATTTCCTGCAGTGCCGTGAGTTGCTGTGTGTTGTCCGGGCTCCCCAACATGGACGAGTACGTTTTCCCCCGTGAGTCCCTGTCGATTGTCAGTTTGGATGTCTGCGGACTCAGAAGACTCTTCAGAACACTCCTGAACAGTGCCGTGGTGCCATCATCCACCCGACAAGACGTAAAAGACTAAACAAGGAAATAAATGTTTATTGTGCATTGAACTGCTGTTCCTCCAGAGATTTTCTTTTCAACTTCTCAGTTTGTGCAACTTCTAAGTTGTATGTTCTGTGAGGGGGGTGCTGTGTTCCACCTGCAGACACACACGGGTTGATCCAGAGTGCATCATTGCAACATTAACGCCTTAATACGACAAATACGAATTGCTGCGTTTCATGCGTTCAGGTTTTCACATCGGCCACCGTATTTCTCCTACTCGCTTGGCACAGCTTGAAAAAGTTTAGCTGGTTGTAATCTGCATCCTCCCCGCTAGATGCCGGCAAATCTACCAAATGCACAGAGTACCTTTCAATACATTGTATTCATATTTGAAATCACCTTGTTCTGAGAAGTCAAAAAATTGCCTTTCTGCAGTGTAATCAAAAACAAAATTGGTGTTACAGTATATCTAATATCAGTTGTCACATAATTTCAATACTCTTGTAGTACTCATTGGGTAAAGTATAAAGCAGGGGTATTCAACTAAATTTCCAAAAGGTCCAGATTGAGAAAATCTCCTCGGACAAAAACATTACAATAATATCTAACTCGCGCTATTTACTGCCATATATATATATCAATATATTCAAGAAGCCTAATAGTAGTAACAACGTCTGTCTAGTCAACAACTGTCAAATCAAATAAAGTACACATTAATTATATTTTAACAAATTATTATTCTCAGTTTTCTAATTTAACTGGATGGATTATAAATAATACATAGACATACATAAATAACTGTTCTTCTCATTTAAAGTGAAATAAGGTCTGGATTAAAGGATATGAATGTGTTTGACTCCGTAAGTGTGTCGATGTGTGAATGAATGGATTCATGCATAGATGCATGCATGTACAGCACTGCAAACTTCAACGTCAATAATAAACACATAGTTGAATCAACACCTCTGTGAAAGTTTTTTTACAAAAACTAAACATTCATATCTGAGCTGTTGTAGTGGATTGTATTAGATTATATAGTACCTAACAAAGTGACCAAGGAGTTTAAACTAACAGTAAAATGACTGAGTTGCTTATTTTACTGGTGGACATCTGTAATACATGTAAAACATGTAAAACATAATGTGCACCATTCAGTGAAATGGCTTCTGTCAAAAGCAAAATGACACTGTTTACAGTGTGGGATTATATGCAAAACAGAGCAACATTTATCATGTTTTTGCCACTTTGGTGAAGCACCACTGTCAGATTGATGTAGGCTACATGTAAAACAGCAAAAAGAAAACTAAGTTACAGCAATAAATACTGCATAACTTTATGCTTGTATGACAATCGCATGGTCTACAGCAGGGGTCTTCAATTAAAATTCCAAAAGGTCCAGATTGAGAAAATCTCCTCGGGCAAAGGTCCGAACATTACAATAATATCTAAATAAATAAATAAATAATATTATTTATATATATTAAATAATTATTATATAATAATAATATATATATATTGAAGAAGCCTAGTAGTAGTAACAATGTCTCTGTGTAGTCAACAACTGTCAAATAAAGAAAGTACACATCAATTATATAGTTATATTTTAACAATTATTATTCTCAGTTTTGAAATTTAACTGGATGGATTATAAATAATACATAGAAATACATAAATAAATGTTCTTCTCATTTCAAGTACAATAATGGCTGGATTAAAGAATAACTGACATAACAGAAAGCTTTTGAAAAATGTGCATCTTAAAATAAAGTAATTCATTTTAGAAACATTAATTTCACTGAATTGTCCTGCAGCTTTAAATTCAGTTTTAAATTCAGTGAGCATGGACTTTATCTGTGGTTATTAATCCACTTGTTTCAGCTCTATTCTCTCTGGTAACATCATTGTTGGGACAGTGAATTCATGCGTTAGGATTCTGATCATTTTGGGCTCTTATGTTTATTTTCTGTGTCTTCATTTAGATGTGAGTGGGTACGTTTGTTCAAAGGAGTTGTGCTTTGTCTCGTAGTGCGCTTCATTTGCCGCTTTTATCAATAGTTACGGTTTCTGAACATATGAGACATGCTGGATTTAACTGCCTGCGGGAAGAATTAACATAGAAGAGTCTGTTCATTCATGCTTATAAATTATATTCTCTCTGAACACGTTTCTCTTTTTGGAGAAGGTCATGTGAGATAACCTCTCTGATTAGCGCAATTTTCCTGCTCTTGTTTCTGTTTCCTCGTCTCTCCCCCGTGTGTCACGGTGTGTGTAAACCTCGCTCAGTCAGGAAACTTGTCAGAATACTCACATTTGATTGGTTGAGCTTTACAACGCATTGGTCGGTGTCTCCTGCACCGCTGAACAAGTACCGTAACGGCTGTATAAGATGCGCCGCTTAAAAGTAAAAACTCGCTGCCTAATATGTATGATTCCGAAATATCGATTTTAGGTCCTGGGTCCGGATGCAACTGCGTCTGGGTCCGGACCGGCCAGTTAGAGACCCCTGGTCTAAACCATCAAAAAGTCTAAATGTTATCTTTTTACTTTATTAAAGTCGTTTACTGTGATTCATTCCATAAAAACACATAATTATATGTTATTATCAATATATTTATTGATAAAAACATCTTGTCATCACTAGTTTTAATGATGTATGATAACCTGCTTGGAGCTAGTTTCTAATTTCTATTTTACATCGCTGTGAAAACATCTACTTCAAACAACTACATTTTATAGGCCTACAACTGAACACATCATGACAACATTTTAATTCACTCATTTTCACTGAAGAGCCTGAACGCACCACAATGTCACCGAGTAGAACCGTATCTTACAAAATGATCAGCGATTGGTGACGAGGAGGTATTAATGCCGATGTCCTGATCTCATATTTTAACTTGATCTAAGCCGATTATCTCACTCTGACGGTTGAACTGTGCAGTTAATCAGCGGTTCACATGCGTGTCGAAGCCTAAAACTAACTCACATTTGTACGGTTATCGCTCCGAGACAGTCTCGTGTTGAGTACCGGTGTTTGTTGAGATGTGGTTCCCTACCCGCTTTCTACGGCTCCCGGCAGGCCGATTGTGTCCAAGTCCACTTTGTCCAGGTGCATCTGCTTCAAAGCGCTCAGCACCTTCTGCTGGTCCTCTGGGTCTGTGATACCGACCTGACAAACGGAGTATTAATTAATCAACTTAAATCTCTTCTCTTGATACGTTTACCTGTGTTCTTTGGCTGTTTGCTACATGATGCTTTGAGAGTAAACCCGATGCAGAGGTGTGATGTTCTGCCATGTCTGTAGTTCACAATTAAGTTTCATGTCTGACGAGCTTCTGGACTGGAATTCCACATTAAGCTCTGTGAGTTGTTATGAATTCAAATTTCCGTTGTAATCATGACCCAGATGAACACTTTCACTCGTCACACCGGTGCACCAGACATTCAGCAGCTCTAGTGACAACCCGACCGTAAAAACACACCGGTAATCCAAAAGTGTTGATTGTTTTTTATCGTCAAGAACAATGACTCCTGTCCCCGACACCTGAAAGGCCCAGCCGAGACACGACATCATCGGGGAGGAGACACTGTATATTTAATATCAGACAACTTCTCTGCTTCGATCGCCAACAGCTGTCTGCTCTGAGCACATCCTCTCTCTCTCTCTCTGGACCACACACTCGCTCCTCTTACACCGTCCTCATATATATGTAGACATGTGGACCGCACTTGAACTCGGCTTTGGCCATTTTCACACGGGAGCAACTACTGTCCACCAGGGGGCGACTCCTCTGGTTGGATAGAAGTCTATGAGAAAATGACTCTACTTCTCTCTTGATTTATTCCCTCAGTAAACATTGTAAACATGAGTTTATGGTCTCAATCTCTAGTTTCAAGTCTTCTTCAATACAGCATGATGTTCATTTAGTACATTATGGTCAGTACATTTCGGGCGGGGCTACACGGTGATTGACAGGTCTCTACGTCACTCCTCCTCAGTCTAAATATGCTAACTTCTGTTAATCGGTTGCAAAAAAAAACCAAGATGGCGGCGGCCGTATTCAATGCAAGTTGTAAGACACTTCTGCATCAGCTTCACTCGGCAGAACCGGAGGTTGCCGCCTGACGAGAACCGACACAAAAGTAACGCTTAGTAACGCTTAAGTATTAGCGCCAAAAGGTAAAATACAGTAAAAATGAAACGAATGTAATGGCCCTAAATGTGGGAAACCAAACTAATTTTCCGCTTTGTCCAGATTTGAGGACTCAAGTTGACAGAAATACAATTGAACGAATGATCCCAGAATACGCTGCGAACAAAGATCATCAGTTCAGTCTCTCACCACCTCCTTTCTACAGAAGTCATCAGCAGCTGCCCCTCGTCTCCTGGCACTGAGCAGGAGAGCTGACAGACAAACAGACGTTACAGTGATCATCTACCTTCTGCAGGTCCTCCTCCTCCTCCATGGTCAACAGGGAGCTCCAGGTGATGTCATGCTCCTGTGCATGTGTGTGTGTGTGTGGGGAAGGAGGGAGAAAAAAAAAGTAAAGAGAAGTTTACCGAATCAAAACTTTCTGCAGCTGAAACAGATGTACCTGCATGAGGCAACGCTCTACCTGCACCCATCAAACCCAGCGCTCGCTCGTCAGGCTTGAGCTGAGCTCGAGCCAATCCGGCACACTGGATCCATTATGAGTAAAATATGTAAACCGGTCGTCTCATGACATGTTCCCAAGCATGCGAATGTGATTCTGCCAACAACGCAGCTGTAGGGATCGCTGTATCTCACCCACAGATGTAATACTGTGTGGTTCACCGGCGTGTTCATCTCGGCATCGGAGGTCTCTCACATTTTGTGCGTACAAAAACGTACGTGTTTGATGAAATGTTATTGCAGCATCGGTACTTACAGCCATGATGTCAGCGAGGTAGCCGAGATCGAGGCCGTGTAGGAGGAGCTCGAGGTCGTCCAGCTTGGTTACACTGAAGAGCAGAGGTTTATAGGACTTATCATATATATAATTTACAGTATGAACTCGATCCAGCTGGGACTAGGATTGCACTGATGTTGACAGGTTTTAATGTTCCAATCTCCAAGAGTTGGTTGAAGAATTTGAGAAATATGCTTATTCTAGTTTTTATGTTCTGTCTCCTTTGGGTGTCATTGAGTTCAGACACATCAGAGCACCCTCAGCTCCAGTTCCACTGTTGACACAACGAGCCTCTCGTCTCACGACGTTCAGAGCGTGTGGAATAACTTCCTTTGGTTCGAACGTCTTTGTATACGAGAGAAAAGCAGCCAGACTAGCCGACAGTCTGTGATTCCGGGTGCCAGACGTGCTCAAACACAATGTTGTTGGCTGATGGTTGTGGTCCAGCTGTGCCTGAAGAGACTAAACACTCACGCAGGAGGTTTATTGTTGTTTACGTCTGGTTGAAGGACGGTTCAACAACACCTGCTGCACAGGCGCTGCTGCTCCGGTAATCCAACAGAGGGCAACAAACACACATCCGCTCACACGAACGCAGAACTGCGGCCCTGACAGCAGGTCTGGGGTCGTCTTTACCTTTCCTTTGAAGGTAGCGGTGCAGAGTTGGTCTTGAAGAACTTGGAGAGGGTCTCCTCCATGGAGCTGAAGGCCTGGACGGTGGAGATCTGGGACGGAGACGCCAGAATCCGGACGATCTGTGAACAGACGCTGGCGTCAGGATGCTATTTAATTCAGCAGTGGGAATGTTCTGACTCAGTGATCATCACTTTTATCAACACGTGTTCTGAAACGCATCGTAGAATGACCTCCGGTACCTGTGTGTGTTTGAAAGCCACAGCCAGGTCTGCAGGGCTCTTGCCGGCCTTGGTCCTTAAAGTTTTGTTCGCTCCCAGCTGGAGGAGCTTCAGCACGGCCTCCTCTCTGCCGTACTGCACCGCCACCGTCAGAGCCTGGTGGAGAACATCAGTGTGACTTCATCGTTAGTGGGGTAACGAACGCTAACGCTAACGAATGAAGGTTCACTTCAGCTACATTATGATGCCTTCAGGCTCTGCTCAGTGAAAATGAGTTTTGGCTGCAGGTAAATTATAACGTTATCGTGATGTATTCACATGTAATCTCTTAAAATCTTTTATTTCCTTATCATAACATGAAGAACATTTGATCCTTGTAGACCAGCTGCTATAATCAAACAACAAATGTGTATCTGCCCATATGGATCATCAATGATCAGCAATGAAACGTGATTATGGATCTTTAAAAGTCTAAAACCCTTCAGTCCAAAGAGAGTTTTGTTGTGAAACGTCTCACACATTCCTTCTTTGTGATTTCAGAGCTTCAGCGTAGATCTGACGAAGGTGAAGCGTGACGCACCGAGTACCCGTTGACATCCTGGACGTTGACGTCTGCCCCGTGAGACACCAGCAGGTTGATGACCTTACTGTAGCCGGACCGGGCCGCCAGCATCAGGGAGGTCATTTGAGACCTGAGCAGATGAAGAGGAGGAAAATGGAGACGTGACATTAGGGGTGATGATGAAGGTAGAGAGAAACCACCAGGGGGCAGCACACATCACTTTATAGGCAGCCATTGACTTTGAACTGTGACAATGCAAAGAAACGACGTTTGAGTAACACCTGTAGGCCTGAGACGTTGCTCTCAAAAGGTTCAAGTAGAACCGAAACAATTCATGTATTAATTATAATAACTTTATTTATATTTATTATATAACACCTTTAAGTTATTTGACTGACAAAAGCTGCAGAAGCGAAGCAATAAAACAACCGAAAGCTCCACTGTCAGGACAAAGGAAGTCATATTTAAACCCTGATAAAACAATACAATAGATGAAACATAAAAACAATCAATATGATAAAAACACTAAGAAATCAAATAATTAAAGAAAGATTTAATTCTCTGGTTCTAGGTTTTCTAACCGTTGCTTTTCTTTGTCTTCACTTAGTAAACTGAAGATCTTGAATGCATGAAACACAAATGTCAAAATGTGTTTGTGAATCTTTATATAAATAAATAACAATACTTTTTTTATCACAATTTCAAACTCAAGATACGTGAAGTTCATATTTATATTTACTGACGTTAACCCTCCGGTATGATGTCAAGATTCTGCGTAACGTCCGCTTACATTAAAAAACATCAAACTATATGACATCTATATTTAAAAAATAATGAACACAGGCATATATATATATTTATATATATCATATTTATATATATCATATTTACAAATACCTCTTGCCGAGGTGCGAGTGGGTCTTCATGCTGCGTAGCGACATGAGCTTCTTGAATTTGCACCCAAAAAACTTGAATTTATCATTTTTACCAGTTTCTCACGGAATTAAGATCACAGACGCACGACCAGGAGTCAGTTACAGTAACCATCGACTCACAGAGACTAAAGGTCACATCAAGAGCTGCTTCTTCCATGAAGTACTTCTGTGTTGCACAACCATCTCATCCTATCGTAGTGTTTTGCTATTTATTTACAAAGCAACTGTTTTGGAACATCCTGGATCAATAATGAGAGAAGTGGGATTACGCTGCAGGAGAAGTTCATACGGACATTTTGATTTGTTTCTTCTGTGAAGGAACGAGCGACAACACTTCATGACCATGTTCCCGAGTATTCCTTTAAGCACAACAACACAGATGCATGCAGGGTAATCTACTGTAGTGGGTACGAATGTTTAAACATGTCGTTCAACAGCCGCCGGCGTGTCAAATGGTTTTAACGTTGACCTCTCTGACCAATCGTGCCTCCTCTGCTGGCTTCATGTGTTTGCTTCTGTCTGACACAAGGCTGTTCATAAATAAGCTGCTACAGTTCGTCGGTATCTTATCACCTCGGACTCAAACACGGCGGCTGAGGGGGGGGGGGCAATTAATCACTCCACTTAAAGCTCTTACGGGAAAACGTTTGTGTGTGAGAACACAGCAAGAGGGGAAGAGGCGGCGTTTAAACCTTACCTGGTGACCGTCAGACGAACGTCACGTAAACGGCCGGCAGAGACAACGAAGGCCGATGATTATGTGTCGTTAGCCAACGTTAGCTCAGCAGTGTTAACTTAGCTGACGTCACTCGTTTCACTACGTTAGACCAACGCAGAGAACTGCACCGGTTCTTACCTAACTCCTCGACATCGTTGTCTGAAGGAATGTCGCAGAAAGCAAAAAGGTAGAAGTAGAAAATGTCGCACTAGAATAACGGCCTCACAGTTGTTGGCCTCCGTTAACTAGTCAAGTTGCAACTTCATCATTTCATCCGTTGGAGTGTGTTCATTCTGCTGCACTGATGCCTTTCATCACAGTACAGTCGTATCATTTCGTTCATAGCTCGATAAAAACAGTCAAGTGTGAAGTTACTCTGTAAAGATTGTGATTTGTGCATGAGACGGTCGGGGAAAGAGACTATTTAAAGAGAGTATTTAGAATATTTCATAACAAAATGTATAAGTATGCTTTTTTTAAATTACATTTAAAGCATTTCAGATTCACTAAACTGATAAAAACATACTTCTAATGCAAAAATCCTGTAAATGCAGGAAGCAGACAAATCTCACGCAGTATATGGTGATATGAGCCGACAGTCGGAGAGCGGAGACGGACTGCTGTGTCGGGTTGATGTTGACTTTTGTACCAATACATCAACTCGAACCGACTCTGCTCCCACAGAGGTGTGAATCTGAACCTCCGTCTATGAATTACAAGACATCCGCCGTTAATGTTTCATGTGAAGCCAAACAAATGAACCGATGGCTGTGACGCGGAATGACAATTCATTTATTGCCCCCCCCCACCCATCAGCTGATTCCTCTTTGACCGGCAGGACGGGATAGTTAGTCATTTCTGCTTTCATGTCCTGCACGACTGCATTCTCCCAAGGCCTGTTGACGAGTACCACGGTCACTCTCATACTGTGTGTGTGTGTGTGTGTGTGTGTGTGTGTGTGTGTCCTTCAGACTGTGAGATCTGGCCGGTCCCCAAACAGACTGACAGCTGATACACCACTTTGCCCAATACAACCAGAGATTAAAAAAATTGCTTCCTCAGTTAGTTACAGTTGGGCCATCGTTTCTACTTTCATCTTGTCAAATCAACGTCGATTTTTTAAGTTTTTGATTTCAGTCATACCAAGTTTTTAGGGATTCTAATCTCAAAGGTCAGCTCTCCCCACACTCAAAGTCTAAATCGAGTCCTGAGTCTTAAGTCTAGACCTGCGTGTGTGGTCCTGACTCAGTGTTTCCAACATTATTTGTAGGAGGTTTTACATTTTGCTGAGGGACAGACATGACACAGCTGCTGCATCAATGAGTATTGATATCCTTCTTATCAAAGCGCGGGGCCTTCTTCACGTCTCACAGCAGCAACTAAGAGAAGTCTAAACTGGAATTATGCAGTAAACTGATCGAGGAAACAAATCACGTAACCCCAAAATCTATAAAAGTAGAAAAGCCCCGCGAACGTCTTGGATCTACCGTGTGCACCTCCTGCGTGTGCAGCCCGGAGAAGCATGTTGGGATCAGAACATAAGACAGAGGAGGACACATGGAGGCAATGGACCCCACATCGTGCTCCTGCAGGACTTTGAGACACGACAGAGACTTCTTGTTTACACAACAACGGAGGGATGAGCAGCTGGTGTTCATCATCGGTTTGATATTCAGACGTAAGAGGTGAGGAGGAGGTTTACACTCTGCACCCACATGAACCTCCTCCTCCTCCTCCTCCTCCTCCTCCTCCTCCTCCTCCTCCTCCTCCTCCTCCTCCTCCTCCTCCTCCTCCTCCTCCTCCTCCTCCTCCTCCTCCTCCTCCTCCTCCTCCTCCTCCTCCTCCTCCTCCTCCTCCTCCTCCTCCTCCTCCTCCTCCTCCTCCTCCTCCTCCTCCTCCTCCTCCTCCTCCTCCTCCTCCTCCTCCTCCTCCTCCTCCTCCTCCTCCTCCTCCTCCTCCTCCTCCTCCTCCTCCTCCTCCTCCTCCTCCTCCTCCTCCTCCTCCTCCTCCTCCTCCTCCTCCTCCTCCTCCTCCAATCAGATTTCGGGCCGCGAGTGTCGTGCATGTAACGGCACGCTGGCAGTGACAGCGTGGCAGTGGGATTAAGGACGGCTAAACAAGGAAGCCACTGGGGGGGGGGGGGGGGGGCATCCTCCCTTTGACACGGAAAACATCCACAGATGGTAGAAGTGCTGCAAGTTCATTTACACGACAGGGACTTCTTCTTGTTCCTCACCAGGACAGGGAACCAGATTTGATATCAACTCGTTGCACTTCATGGATCCCAAAACGCACCGTCGGCGTGTTTTAAAGCGTCACTCTTCCATCACCACAGATGCTTTTGTCAGTTGAATCGGTTTGCACATTCGTGATGTTGTTGAAAGTCTAATAATCCCCCCCCCCCACACATGCAGCGTTGTCTGTCTAAACATCACTAATGCAACAGATGTGTATATTTTAGGGAGCACATTTAGCCGCCTGCGGTCCCTTTTCTTTATATGTTAAAAGTTGTTGCCAAAGGCCAAGAATTGGTTGCCAATTTCTCAAAATTACTGTTGTGTGGATTTAACGGACGGATGCTTAAAGTTACTACTTACGTGTCGCTGCGCTGATATTTTGTGTCTATACATGTTCTTGTTTGTTTCTATTCTGTCTGCCGTCATTAGTGATTCCTGGACATTGTTGGTGGACGTTTAACTCGTGTTTGCAGGTAAGAAAATGAGTTTCAGAGAGCAGATTCATTTTAAGATGATTGTTAAAAGGATGCAGGAAGGCAGTGTATAATTTTAAATAAATAACTCCTCGTAGGCCGTTTCCATAAGTGAAACAAACGAGACCCGTGATTCAGATCTGCTCTAGAATGTAATGGATGCTTTCTTTGCCGATGCTAAAGCCTTCCACCGACTTTCATTAAAAACAAACAAACAAACAAACTGAAGTGAAAACACACGAGAACAAAAGCTGAATATGTTTTGATGGATAAGCTGGTGGTTAAACGTGGACTTGGCAATGTGTCAAATGACATCTGAACATCTATAAATAAATAAAACGACTATATTTCAATAAGTAACAATGCTGTTGAATTCATTGTGTTATGAAGACATTTTAACATATTTTAGTTTGGTTCTGTAACCTTTTGACCATTCTTACTGGACTCCATCCAAGCTTCTAACCCCCCCTCACTCTGTGTTTGTTTGTCTGTCTGTCTGTCTGATACCCGTCTGTACATGCACATGCCATAACAGGACATTCCAAACACAACACACACTGTGTGGAGAGCTGCGGTGCATAATGCTAACACATGGCAGCTAACGAGAACCATCAAAGGAAATGTGATCCAGCACCTCACGTCTGGAGTGTTTTTATTTGGCCGACATCAACAGGGGTGTGACAGTGCGTACTGTGCCGAGACTCCTCTAAACATTTTGACCCGAAACATATCTGCAACCCCCCCCCCCCCCCCCCCCTCACCTGTCCACCATGTTGGGATCAGCGTTTCTGGATAGCAGGATCTCCACACAGCGAGCGGTTTTGTCTTCACTGGCAGATGCCGTACAGCTGGCCATGAGCACCGTCCAATGATCTGTGGACGAGAACACACCAATGGGGAAATGCATCATCACAATATTAACATTTAATTATGTTTACTGGCGAGATGATCTTTTTTGATCGCATCCTCGGTCGTATTCTGCACCTATTTAGAAATCAGTTTCTTCGTATTTTTATGCCAAAATCAAATCATCTTTTCTTCCTATTAGACAAAATATGACGAGTGCTGATGTAAGATAGTGTCAACCAATAATATCACGCTACACTCTAAGCCCGCCCACTTCTTAGCGGTCCAATCAAATGCAGATTTAAATTTAAATCTCTCTTGTGTCGGCACACCGCTCCATTATATCCTGTTTCACTGCTGAATAGAAGTTTAAGACGCTCTAACTTCCGTTTCACTTCATTTGACTCTAAACTAACATTTAGCTTAGCACAAAGTGGTGAAAACATACTTCATAAAAGCCAACAAGTTTGGCCCTTAGATTACTTTTGAACACATCATGATGAAGTTAAAAATGACTTTCGCCGAACACTCATTTTTACTCAACAGAGCTTGAACGCATCATGATGAAACTTTTGTTAACGTCAGCCGTCAACTCCGCAGGACTGTGCAGCCCATCGACCGCTAACGGCTAACGTTAACTAGCGCTCGTCCTGCAGATTTCAACACGAATCTGCTGTTCACAAAGCAGCGTTATCGGGACAAAAGTAAGGTGTGTCCATGTGTCATGTTGAGGGTTTACTGCGTCCTTTCAGAGTTTAAAAAAGAGGAACAAACAGTCAAATCTTCCTATTAAACAGCAAAATCCCATTTAAAATGTCTGTAAATATAAAGAAAGGTATAAAATCCTCAGTCTTCTCTGTTAAAGGAGCAAAACTATGGAACTGTCTACCAACTGAGTTGAAAATGCAACAAAATTTTAATGTTTTTAATAGAGGTATTAAATCATGGCTAAAAGAGAAACAACATTGTTCTCACACCTAACACTCCTGTAAACACACTTGCACTTTATGTATGTATCTGTGTATGTATTTGTGTATGTATCTGTGTATGTATTTGTGTATGTATCTGTGTATGTATTTGTGTATGTATCTGTGTATGTATTTGTGTATGTATCTGTGTATGTATTTGTGGATATATTTTTTCTTTTATTTTCTATTTTAACTTTTTTTAAAAGCCTCCTGTGGACAGGTGTTGTAAATGAGCATTTCGCTACAAACACTTAACACAGTGCATCTGGGCTTTGTGCATAAATGTATGTTACAATTCTAATGCTACTGTGATGTCCATATCAAATAAAATAAACATAACATAACATAACATTATTGGTAATCGTAATTACACTTAATAAACTATTTAGCAAAACAAATCAGAGCAAAGAGTACCACCTTTTTCTTTGTTTAAACACAATGCAGTCACGCATCGTGCTGTAATAAGGAAAAGAATAAAGAATGTGGTGATGGAGATGGATAGCCGTTCATTTATCTGGCATCAGGAAGTGTGGCGGCCTTTATGGGACCGAGGGAGCTTCCATATCTTCTCCTGATAACACCGGTCTGAGACCCGTGGCTCTGTACTCCATTCCTGTTTGGTTCCACCAATGACCGAGTCTCCAACATGTGGGTATCACGGCATCTATAAGTGTGTGTGTGTGTGTGTGTGTGCATACCTGCGCCACTACATCTGTATATGGGTTCCTGTGGCTGTGCATGTTTGGCTCTACATCTGTGTGTGTGTGTGTGTTTATACTACGTGTGTGTGTGTGTGTGGGGGTGTAAACCAGACTTTCCCGGTTGAGTAAATAAAACTGAGGCCTGAGAATTGGTGAGGCGGCATGACAGGAGCACGGTGACCGTTATCAATCACTCGTGCATTCCACCGGGACGTGACCACACGTCATCCCTCGGTTTAATCATTTCCTTCACCTGCCTCGAGCATCAGATGCCGAGACCATGTGAAATCAGTCTCTCACACACACACACACACACACACACACACACACACACACACACACACACACACACACACACACACACACACACACACACACACACACACACACACACACACACACACACACACACACACACACACACACACACACACACACACACACACACACACACACACACACACGTAATTGACATCAGATATCAAGAGCATGACCAGTGCTCTGGTTCCAGTGCAGGGGGCCAAAGGAGGGTTTCTAATGGCTCCTCTGGGAAATTAGGAATGCAGTGGTCTCAAAATAACGTATTGTGCAGCATGAATATCATTTAAATAGTTATTAGTTACCTGTATTAGTCACGGTAAGCGATCAGGATATCGGCATTTATGCTTTTATTCTCTGATGTTACAATGAAAACAACTAATCCGTGTTGAGATTGACGGGAAGAAGGTTAGCGACACCGCTAGCGTACGGAGGTTCCATGATGCGTTCAGGCTCTATTCAGTGAAGGTGAATTATAACGTTATCATGATGTGATAAATATTTGTATGAAGGAGATGTTTCACAGCAATATAAGATGGAATTATGATCAACTTCCTCACACCAGCTCTAATCAGCTTATAATACATTTCTAGCAGGATTCGTGGTTTTATGTGTATATAAAGCGCAGACCTCTTAACATGGAAGACTTCTTCCGCTGTGCTTATTCTACGCAGACTGACCTCCAGCCAACAGATGCCTTTAATCGCTCTTGCTTCGGGACGAGTGCGCATGAACTACTCAAAAGGATCGGCGGTGTGTTTCTGCAAGAGTTCCTCTTTGGCGTCATCGCCATTAAGTAATGTCAGATGAATCGTGTTGGTCGCCTGGTCTTTGGTGAGGAAATTGAAGAAAGGTGCCACGAGGGGGGGGGTAGCTGGACGCCAACGCACGAGGGACTGTCAGCAGGATTAGGTACGGCTGTTTGATATCAGAGCCTGGAGGGCAGCAATGAGACGGTGTTGCCTCATCAAACTATCGGCTCTAGTTTGTGTTTCTTGGTGGTTGAGGGATCGCAGAGAGATCAGCGGGTAGACGATGATATCAACCGTCGATCCAAAATAGTTTAACTTATTTCTGTTTTTACCAAAATTTATGTTGCATTAGTTTCATTGTCTACGAGTCTTTACTGCGCTTCTCTCCTCTCCTTTGAGCTCTGGGTTTTACAAATGGCGGCGCTTTGAAAGAGCAGAGAGACGGCATTCAAACACTCGGCAACTTGTTGCCCTCGCTACCAAGATCAACTGCTCTGTTTACGAAAAACAAAGCGCATGCATAATTTATGCAGCGTCAAATGCAATAGGTCTGAGGTAATAAGATAGATTGTATATAAGAAGTGGACATAGTCGCAATGACATCACCCATTGGTTCGTGGACTGTCGTTTTGAAGCCTCGACTTTGACATTTTGGTCGTCGCCATCTTGTTTTTGTGCAACCAGAAGTGACACGAGAGGGTGAAGCTAAGTTCAACTGAACAAGACATTTTTAGGCGACCAAAGTGTTACGATTAACTTTCATGAAGTGAAAACTCTCTGTGAAAGAGTTAAAGTTCTACGACAAAAACACAGACAACTCCCAGACCGGACATCGCAGTGTTAGCAACCTGTCAATCACAGTAGCCCCGCCCTAAAGCATCCCCTGCTTCATGGTCTGTTTGACTCTAAATGGACCATAATGTACTAAATGAACATCATGCTGGATTGAAGAAGACTTGAAACTAGAGATTGAGACATAAACTCATGTTTACAATGTTTACTGAGGGAATAAATCAGGAGAGAAGTAGAGTCATCTTCTCATAGACTTCTATACAACCAGAGGAGTTGCCCCCTGCTGGACACTAGAGAGAATGCAGCTTTAAGACACTTAATAGTGGTGACTAGCGCCTAAGACATTATGTTTAAGATTGAATTTCACAGGTTTCTACGATTGTTATTTAATGTTTCTTTTTATATTTTCTGCCCTATTTGCTTGAAGAAACATCACTTGTGGTTTACCTTATATTTATTAAAAGTAGTGTTTTTTCCATTTGGCTGCTCGGTGAACTCCTGATTCATGTCCTGTGTTAGTAACTTCCCAGTTGTATTTGGGTAGATTACTAAGTAAAGTGTGGAAGTAGCGTGGGCTTCCATTAAACAAACATGAAAGCAATGGAGAACTTGTCTTTATTTGAACAAAAGCCACGTGTGGCGGTGGCCATTTTTAAGCTCATTCCTCTCATTTCCTCAGGACCTCAGTGAGAATGAGGTCCGGTTAGACAAGTTAACTCAAACATAGTGATCCGAATGAATCTGACCTTTGCTGAAGTTGGCACTCGCCCCTCTGTCCAGTAGCAGTTTGGCCAGCTCGTAATTAGCCACGCTGACAGCACACATCAGAGGAGTCCATTCAAAGCCAAGCCTGGTCTCCACGTCCACGCCTGTCCACACCAAACACATCCGATTAAGAGAGGAAATGATTACAGTAAAAAGTAAGTCCGTGCCCAACGCCCTCCGGCGCACATGCATGCAAACACAAAACAAGATTGTGTTGTTTCTTTACTTCCTTGTTTGGATTTTTGTTTTTCCTATCACACGCGACTCTGCATATCACTTTCTGGTATAACTGTTAACGTTGTGAAACACCAACACCAGCCGCTTGACACACGTTTGTCAATTTAGACCAATTCAACTATCCAGACATCCTTAATCATCGTGCTCCCCTAAAAAACTACATGAAAGACAATAGGACTCATGCAAGAATAATTTCTTATGAAAACAACAAGCTCTAAGTGATTTGGGAAGCCATGACGATGACGATATGGAATATTAATTTGGCATTGCTATTTAAAGCCAACTATGAAGCTATGGATGAAGCAATAAAAGTGATAAGAACACTGATCAAAAGTGACTACATGCCCACACGGTGAAGACAGTCGGTGGTAAAGTGTCTCAAGTGTCAGACAGACAATGCAGAGGGTACTTGCCGTTGTCCAACAGCTGTTGAACAGTCCCAACGTCTCCTCCATTGATGGCTCTTTTCAACAACGACTCATTATCTTGTGGCACGGCGTCATCCACAACCTGTGACAACGGGGATCAAAAAAGATCAAAGTCAATTCACACAAATGCAAAGAAGAAAGAAAACTATTGTACCTGTGCTACAGGTACAATGTACTACAAACTAATACTACACAGTAAATACTGTGTACTAATGTTCAGTTACTGTATATATACACACCAACAAACTACACGTGTCTCTAAAGGTTTAATACCGTATTGTCTATGTTTTACAAGATCTTTCTAAGGCTGTCTCATCACTAGCACAATTCGTTTTAATTATGTCCAGCTGTGAAGCTTTGATGAGCTCCTCTATTTCCAGAGATTGTGATGGTTGAATGATTTAGATAATTTATTCAGTGTTAACACATTCATGTTGCACTTGGTAGAGCTGTTTGGGACAATTTATAACGGATTTCTAACCGTGGAGGTTAAAAGAGGGGACGATGGTTTTACCGAGTGGGAGGAATGAGATGTGCAGGAAGCAACAGGAGAGATGAAACTGTGATATCAAGGCTTAGATTTGTACACACTGGCTTAAACAGTGCGCTTCAAAAAATAGGTAAACACGAAACAGGAAAATTTGACTATTGTGGGCAAGAGGAAACAATAGAACATGTTATTGTTCAATGTCAGAAACACGAAACAATAGAACACGCTATTGTTGAATGTCAGAAACACGAAACAATAGAACATGCTATTAACTAATATTATTAAGAAAATATGAGCCTGTTTTGTTTCTTATTTATTTTCTTTATTTTTTTATACGGTAAGTACTACACTCCACACCAGTTGGTGGCGGTATTGCACCAATTCACTGTTTGCCAATAAACCTAAAAAAAGACGAAGAAGGTTAAAAAAGAGCGGCGAATTCTATCCTAATAACTATTTTCTCTATACATATAAATATAAATAAACTACTCTACTTGAACATAACTAGTTTGAGCCAGCCTAATATGTTATTATCTTGTTTCTATTTCACCGCAAACCGAACAATAAAGCTGCTTTTTTAGCTTGCTACCTCAAAAAAAGATGCTAAAGCTAGCGTAACACGTGTTAGCCACTAGCTAGCTAGTAAGTAAGCAGCACTAGTGTCGTTGCTAGCTTCTAATTGCATAAACTAGTCTAAATAATAATAAATGAAGTTACCTTAATGTGGGGAGACTTTTTATTCAACCACCCGATGTCCCACTCGTCGTTGCTTGCGTCGCTCTCATTTCCAGCTGCGAAGGCTTTATCTATGAAGCTGTCCATGAGTAAGCTAACGGTAGCAACTAGCTAGCTACGGTGACGTTGAAGCGCAGGTGAATTAAGGGGGTGTTTGAAGATTCACCCCGGTGCAGCCCGCGGGTGGGCGGAGTTTAACGGTCCAAACCACGAGAATCAAACTATCTTTATGACCCCGTACCTCCAGTTAAAGAAACACACAGAAAGCCTGAATGTAGAGGTTTGAAAGGCCTCTCTCTAAGAGTCGTACAGAATGTACGTTGTGATTTATATGTTATATGTTAAATCTAGCTTTTTGTTAGATATCTGGCATTTGTTTTTACTGTCAGTTCAACTTATGTGTAACGTAAATGCTTTTGTTTTGTTTGTTTAAAGGGTGCTCTGGGAAAAAGGGATGAGGGGAACTTCAGGGGGAATTGAAATGTGATATATATATATATATATATATATATATATATATATATATATATTATATACACATACAGGGCCTATTAAGTATCATTCAGCATGTATCTAATACAAGTCATGAATCAGTTGTGTCAAGCTGTAACTTTGGATCTCTTCTGAGGCTCAAAATAGAAGTTGCTTGATATAAACCATTGTTATCTATCCCTCTATAAGCACAACTGACAGACTTTGGGGTGAAATCTTTTTGTTCTGGCTGCAGACGACAGTAAATGTCCAGCAGAGGTCCCTCCTTCCTTTAGGCAAAAGGGAAGCAACCTTTGTGTCCCTCTGTAATAAGGACTCGAAAGTTGCAAGCAGTCTGACTTCATATCTCCTCATCCCTCAGCTGCATTTTAAAAGTTCAGGCTCAGCGGCATCCCGTCACACAGAGAGAACCACGAGGTCCAAATAACCTTTTTAAGAAGCAGGACAAAGAGACTCAATTCTCTGCTAAATTCAATTAATTAATCCCTCCCAGACCCAGCCTCTGGTTAGACCTGTTAGACCTGTGTTTTAGACACTGTGAAGTTGGATTGTCAAACCAGAGCATTAACTTATTTTACTGCTTTCAAATGCACTTCAACAACAAATTGAACATGTTTAGTATTCGGATTCGTGTTTAACATACAGATCAGTTCAGAAATCTTATTTTGCATTGACGAATATCTCCCCTCGGTCGTTCATCTCGTTCCCACAGTGCACACAAACATCTGCATTTTCCTCATTTGCCTGGTGCAAGTAAAATCAATGGGGTAAATGTAGCAACTCACTGAGGCAACTTATTGACAAATAGGTAAACCACATTGTTTTTTTTCCAGAGTGAGCTGTCTTACTTTCCTCTCATCTCTATTGACAGTTGCACATGCTCAGTACTGATCTGGTACTTACAAGAAAATGGCGGCGGGTCAAGAGCTAGACAGCAACCTCCGGTTCTGCAGAGTGAAGCAGATGCGGAAGTGTCTTAAAACTTGCATTCTCTCTAGTGTCCACCAGGGGGCGACTCCTCTGGTTGTATAGAAGTCTATGAGAAAATGACTCTACTTCTCTCTTGATTTATTACCTCAGTAAACATTGTAAACATGAGTTTATGGTCTCAATCTCTAGTTTCAAGTCTTCTTCAATACAGCATGATGTTCATTTAGTAAGTTATGGTCCATTTAAAGTCAAACAGACCATAAAGCAGGGGATGCTTTAGGGCGGGGCTTACTGTGATTGACAGGTCTCTACCAGAGATGTGCACGGTGTCTCTGCGTAGATTTGCCCGGCCCGTGTGTCACTCTGTAAGTATCTACAGTGCTGAAAGTACAGATAAGATTTAGTTTGTGTGTTGGGATCCTCAGCAACCAAAAGGCTTACCGCATCTTCACATGTTATCTCTGTTCCCTCGCGGAATGTCTGGAGGTTTTGATCCTCCCTCTGCTGAAACTGTGAGTAATCTGAAACTGATAAATACCAAACAAACAAAAAAAGAGTTTGTTTCTAGATGTCCCGGAACTGTTTCTGCTATTTTGTGAATGATAGTGTCGCAGCAAAGCAGAGGGAAATAAAAAAAGAAAGAAGCCACATCTCTGCATTCAGAAGTAGTCTAGTGGATCAGGCAGGGTCAGGGGTCAGAAACCCTCTTGCCAAAAATAAATTTTTACTTGCTCTGATATAATTGTTTTATGGTGGTTATCAAATAACAACAGAAAACAAAGATATTTAGCATGTTTAATCTGTATTATGTAAATAAATCTGGAGGTTTGTCCACATCCTCTAGTCCCACTCAACAGAACTCCTGTTTGCAGGATAATTGAAATGCTCGCTCATAAACTTTGTCTTTAGTCGCCGCCATTCTTCTCCCCGAGTGCCCGATCGGTACTGAGCATGTGCAGCTCTCAACAGACTCCTTAGCTACTTCCATCATCAGCTCCGGGGAAAAAAAATACCTTATAATCAGGCGGCAACATCCGGTTCTGAAAACCGAAGACTGAAGTGTCTTAAAGCTGCATTCTCTCTAGTGTCCACCAGGGGGCGACTCCTCTGGTTGTATAGAAGTCTATGAGAAAATGACTCTACTTCTCTCTTGATTTATTACCTCAGTAAACATTGTAAACATGAGTTTATGGTCTCAATCTCTTTCAAGTCTTCTTCAATACAGCATGATGTTCATTTCGTAAATTATGGTCCATTTAGAGTCAAACAGACCATAAAGCAGCTGTGTGCTTTAGGGGCGGGGCTACTGTGATTGACAGGTCTCTACCAGAGCGGTATAGATGTCTCTACCACGGCATCACTCCTCCGCAGCCCAAATATGGTCACTTCCGTTCACTGGTTGCTAAAAACCAAGATGACAGCAGCCGAAATGCCAAACTGATTTAAATATTGTTGATGCATGAGGGGGGGATGTAACATAACATAAACTTGTAAAAAGTTTTAGGAAACATTCTCTAGGCGAGCTATCGTTATCATATCGCACAATTTGTTCAAAAAGTTTCAAATGAATTAAAATAAAAGACAATCCGACTAAAGGGAGATTTGGATTTTCCTCTATATTAAGAACCCATGGTGACATTTGTGTCACAGACACTTTCAGAAATGTGTTCCATTTAGTCTGTTCTATATCGCCTATAACTTTCCTTTAAGGAAAAATGGGTTTGGGTTCTTCTGGGTTAAATTATCAAAGTGGGGAACAATTATTATTATTATTGTGACCTCTGGACTCCCATTGATCCCCCACACTGTATGGATCAATGTCTGTCTGCTGAAAGTGGCCTCGTTCGGACCAGCTGGCTTCACCTCCTCAGCTTGTTGCCACAATACGCGACCTGAGGCTCGTCAACGTGGAAATGACGCATGCGTCTCCGCCGGCTTTTTTTTTCTTTCTTTTTGGCGAGGCCATAAAGGATGGACTGTCCCCTCCGCTGTCACACTGAAGGAGAGGAGCAGAGAGAGAGAGAGAGAGAGAGAGAGAGAGAGAGAGAGAGAGAGAGAGAGAGAGAGAGCGAGAGAGAGAGAGTGACCGCGGGGCCACAGACAAGACGCACAAGAGGATAGAAATCATCCGTTTTTCTTTGGGGGGGAGGGGAATAAGTTAACTAAACCGGAGGCACAAAGTGGAGGATTGGAAAAAAACACCCAGTTTCTCTCTCTGAACTTTGGGAACGGATCCACTCGGGTGGGTGGTGGGGGGTGGGGGGGACAACACAAATGTGAGCGACGCGCACGAGACAGACTCAGGTGCAGAGAAACCAAACTGGCGGCGCACTTAGGATGCAGAAGTCACCGGTGGAAGATGCCAACTTCCTCTCCAAATATTTCTTCTGGTAAGACGCGTTCCGTCGTTTATTGTCGCCGGACGACAAGTTTCTCAAGTAATTATTAGAATGCTTCACTTGGTAATGAATCTTTCTGAGCGCGTTTGTGAGGTTTGACGGTGATTAATATCAGACACAACTTCGATGGATGTAAAACCTTCTCTTTTTTTTGCCGCATGGAGCAGGTGAAACACCGTACATGGCTGCTTTTGTAAAGACACAGGAAGAAACAAACCTAACAGAGCGTTATGAAGTGACGCCACGGGCCGTTTTACTTCCAAAACAGGTTTACAACAATATGTGGAGGTGGAGATTGTTTGCTTGATCCGTGCGTAAAATGCGCACATGACTGTTTAAAACTATGCGTAAAATGAGCTGTCCTCAATTTTTGTGGAGCATTAAGTAAAACATTATTATTAACGATAATTAAAATGTCTCTTGAGATTCAAAGTGCAACTTTTAAGTGACGTTTTTATGATATTTTCTAAGTATATTCACCTTTTATATCAGATTTCGTTTCAATACATATATACCGGTATATGATAAAGGGATGCACTGCTGCTCTCTCCTCCCACTAATGAGAGGTAAAAGAGCAGATGATGTAAAGCGCTTTATGTACCTGCTGTTACAGTTCAGTCACAGGGACCAGAGGCAAACATCTGACTTTATCTTCCTTCTCTGTCATTAGTGTGACTGTGAGTCCTCAGAGGATTACTTCTGTTACAACCAACACCAGTTTACATTAAAGCTCCCGACACTCCAGACACTACCTCTTAACCACACACACACACACGCACACACACACACACACACACACACACACACACACACACACACAACATCCATTCAATATCATCTTGCATAAAATGTATTTTATAGGTGTTTGATATGTACACAGTCTCTTATTATTAGTCACATTTATATTGCCATTCATGCTTTTATTATCAGTATTATTCCACATCCACTGCTGCTGTTAGTATTAGTTGTCGTAGTTTTTCCATCATTATTCTGCTTACTGCTCTCATTATATGAATCATTTCTGTCATATGCATTGAACGTGTTGTAACTCTGTTATGTTGTTCATTCTGTACACATGACATCTATCACACTTCTGTCCATCCTGATATGGGATCCCTCTTCTGTTTCTCTCCCAAAGGTTTCTTCCTTTTGTTTCTCCCCGTTAAAGGTTTTTTTGGGGAGTTTTCCCTGTTCCGATGTGAGGGTCCTGGGACAGAGGATGTCATATGTAGTACGAATTGTAAAGCCCCCTGAGAACAATTTGTGATTTTGGGCTATACAAAATAAATGGAATTGAATTGTATTTCAGCAGTTATGACAATGCATCCATAGTGTTCCAGTGCACTTTGAATGCAAATACAACTATCTGTTTGTTCTAACAGCGACTGTGTGGTTTCTGGTGCAGGTGGACGACGCCGCTGCTGAGGAAGGGCTTCAGGAAGAAGTTGGAGCTGACGGACGTGTACAAAGCTCCTTCCTTCGACTTGGCAGACAACCTCTCGGAGAGGCTCGAGAGGTTTGTGCAGTTTGAGTTGTTTACATGACTCGTGTGTTTGTTTGTTTGTTGTTTTTATGTGTAATAGTCGTGCTGCAGCTCGGGCTCATGAAGAGGTTAAAGATGATGGGAGAACAGATTAGAAGTATAGTCTTATACTTCCACCTGATTCTTTGATGAGGACAGATGTCTGGTATCATTGTGGTCCACAACATGAGGTAGTCCAGCCTTGTTGTTGTGGTCTGGATTGGCCAAACTTCGGCACATGGGCGAACTGATGACCGCTGCTCGTCTTGATCCACAGAGAATTTTTACAAAACTAAACTAGAAAAGGGCTTTTTTTGACATTCGACACTTAACTTAAAGGCAGCTACAAGGATTTAAGTATCCCAGTAAGCCGTGAACATAAAACATAAAAATGCATATTATCCAGGAGCTCCTGCATGAAATATATCCATCATTCATGGTATTATTTACACATGCTTATCCTGCTATGATTCATCAAAATGTTTGCTTTGGAAAGATGTATCTTGCCACCACTCTCCTGTCTCCATACTGTAAACACAGCTTACTGGAGTCATTTCAATCCCATTTCGGGATGCTGGTTGTAATGGGCGTCTGCATATCGATCCATAAACACAGATGCAGGTATCAATGATGTGTACGCGACCAGCTTACATGAAAATAAAATCCTTGTTTTATGGAGGAAGACATCGTAGAAAAGAGTGCAGCCTTGGTGTTTTTCATACGTGCCTTTTACATGTTTACAGTAGCATGCTTCCGTCAGAGTCAGGTTAAAATATGGGCTGGCATTTAAACAGCTGAACATAAATCAAACCTGTGTGTGCCAAACAAACCAACAACAGGCAACCAGGCAGCAGACAAGGTTAACTCTTCTCTCTCTCTCTACTTTCAATTACGAACCACTAGCCCACCCATGAATTCGGGTTCCCATGCGTCCTGGAAAACCTGGAAAACAGTTTCAAACACCTTTTCAGTCATTGAAACACATGGAAAATGAGATAAAAAGTCAAATGTCCTGGTAAATCTAGTCTTGTCCTGGAAAACTATTTCAACATTCTCCAGAGAATGAGCTTCGTTGTCTTTTGCACGGGCTGTGTTGTGTTCGTGATCATTTAAACGTTGAAATGGAGGAGAGCATTCTGGTTATGTTGTGGAAACACTGAAGTTATGTCACATGCTAACACCTGCAGGCTGGATGACAGTTTCTCCCCAACTTGTTTTAAACGGTTGAACAATGTTACGTTTTTTTACTGTGCTCAGCAAAGTAAACAGCCGTGTCCCAGGTTGGCCTCGCCGCTCGGTTACCCGGGGCGCCGCTGCCAACAGGCCGGTTAATGTACACGGGTGATAAAAGGTCGACCTTTAGAAAGGGCCCGGTGCCCACCGGGTGATGGATGAGCAGCGCTGGGCGGTTCTGCTTCCTTTATTCCGATCAGCAGGAAAAACAGCCAAGGCTTCTGGGAATGTGAACTTTACCGTCCATTAAAAGCGCATTGTGTACCGTCAGGTCCTCCATCAAGTTCAGTTCAGCTCAGCTCAGCTCAGTTCAGTTCAGTTCAGCTCAGTTCAGCTCAGTTCAGTTCAGCTCAGCTCAGCTCAGCTCGAGTATTTGACATCTCTGACAAACACAATATTTAAACTGGTGTTTTTGTGCGATCCTTTTGTGGAGAAACTCTTCAGACTTTTGTCCCCTCTCTCTGTGTTTTTATCACTCGCCCTCTTCCTTGTTGGTCTCCCCTCCTTCCTTCTCTTTCCTTTCTCTTCACCACTCCTCCTCCCATCACTCACCGTTGAGCCGGTCGGCCGAATCACCCCGGTTATAAACGACCCTCGGAGAACAATGCGGCTACTTGCCGTGGCTGTAACCGGCTCGCCAGCGCAGCTTGTGGGAAGTTAATCAGGCTGTGTGGTAACAAGGGACGACAAACTGAATGCTACAAGAGGCAACATCACAAAATACAATGAGAAAGGTCTTTAAAACTAAAATGCACGTCACAAAGCTGAGGTTCAGCAAAGACAAGAGTTCTAGCAAAGGGTCGATTTGTAGATTTTTCAAATGAAATCCCTTCTGATGAAAGTGATGAATGAGATTAGAGGAAATATACAAACAAAATGTTCTGTCATTTTACTCCCTATTTGTTTTGTGTTTGTTTCCAAATGACTCTTCTATTGATCGCCAAAGAACGTCTAACGAGGTGAAAATAAAACCACGAATAAATGTATACGAGCCTCTCGTTCTGGGACTGAAGCAACACCCAAAGTCGGGTTTGTTGCCAAAGTAGCGGTCGAATGAAACGGCCAAACGTTGCTGGCATTTGGCTGCTCCCGTGTGTTTACTCTCCCCCAGCCCGCCAGCCCGCCTGCTGCTGTTTTAACTGTGCTGTAACTCTGTCCTCCCTGCAGAGAATGGGACAGAGAGGTGGTGTCGGCCAACAACAAGCCCCGGCTGATGAGGGCGCTGGCCCGGTGCTTCATCGGGCCCTTCGCCTTCTTCGGTGTCCTCCTCTACTTCGGGGTGAGTCTGTGATTCTGGAGGAAGACACAGATCTACTCAGGAAGCAGTTAACTCTGCCGGGATGGATCGTACCATTGAGTTGCAGTTGAAACTCCTGGTTTGTCTGTAAAGTAGATGTAAAAAGCTTTAGTTTGAACTACAGATTGTAGAAACAAACATGGACGTAGATTCCCGAAGGGATGTTTGAAAGCTCTGATTTGGGTTCATAATTTTGTCGAGTGTCTTTTGAGAGTTGCTAGAGTCAGAAAATCCAAATCCGGGGCAATGTGATGAGAGTTGGGTGCAGCTTTTTGGGGGAGACAAGCAACCGTCCCCCAAAACATACTTCCCTTCAAGCCTTGTGTAAGTGTGCAGAGGGCCCATTGAAGTCACACTCGAATCACAAGCATGTCTCACCATAGTGTGGCAGTCCGCCTCGCTGTCCCGGACTCGGCCGCCCCGGCATTTGGTACAGTTGGTTGGGTTGTTGTCACGGCGGCAAGAATGCCTGCTAGGTGTTAAAGAGGCTGTGTGGAAATGACAGAAAGGCTTTGGGGGACGTCTTTCTCAGAAGAAGCCGGAGGAACTTCTGGTTGTTTTTTTAATGTTGTTAAAGGCAGAAAGATATTCCGAAAAAAAAAAGAAAAAGTAAACAATGTATTGAGTCTAAATTTTTCTAAATTTTTGTTATTTTGCTGTGTTTGGAACATTTCTATGCGTCAGACTATAAAAACGTAGAAACCAGGTGTGAGATTGTCTGCACCGTCCAAGAGGAAGCCACGGAAATGACAAACACGGCACAAAACACCCTAAAAAAACTGCAAATGACGACTGAATCCGGGGTTGGCAAGCGCCCCAACACTAATCTTATTTTAAGTTTTTATGTTTAGAGGAGTTTTATATATCTATAATAAAATAAATAATATAATATAATATAATAAAAAAAACTAAATCTTAAAAACTCTGGCTAGGGTTTTTATTTTGTTTTGAATCCTAAAATGTAAGATTTCTTTCTTTAAATTATGCCCGATATAAACTGCTAAATGATCAGAAATCATGCATCCTCTTCCAGTAACAAACTAGACGATGACTCATATGCTCCAGGGACACCAGACAAGCTTCTCAGCAATAAAGAGTTATTAATGTAAAATCAGATTCAGTGAATCCTCATCTCTTCTCTCGCTGCAGGAGGCTTCCAAGGCGGTGCAGCCTCAGCTTCTGGGTCGCATCATCGCCTCCTTCGACCCGTTCCACGCCCCGGAGCGGAGCCAGGGCTACTTCCTGGCCTTGGGCCTCTGCCTGCTCTTCACCGCCCGCTTCCTCCTGCTGCAGCCCGCCATCTTTGGCCTGCACCACCTGGGCATGCAGATCCGCATCGCCCTCTTCAGCCTCATATACAAGAAGGTGAGGCGGATCCATGGAGCCGAGACGCCGATGCTTCTCTTATTGGTGTGAGGAGCTGAAACAGTCTTCACAGTTTGGGACAACGCTCCAACCTCAGCTCCTTCTGTCAGCTCTAAAGCTTTGTTTGTACTCTCGCTGGGCGCCGTAGAGCTCCGAGTAAGTACGGAGGCCACGCCACAGGACGTACAAACAAAATGAGCTGTGAGGAATCAAAGAGAACGAGTGTAACTCATAGATACCTCCATAGACTGTAGGTGTAACCGGCAAAAAGCCATAAACCAACCTCCACAACGAGGAGGATTTAAAGAGGTATAAAGTACAGTACTTGTGGTAGAGTTCAAGTTGAAGTCTCCCAAAACTTGTAGCCGAGACACTTCATGAGTCAGACACTCGCTACATAATAACGTTAGAACAGAAACCAAACGGCTGATAAGACGGCAGCTTTCTGTCTTTTTGTCTCGCTGTTGTTCTTTGAGATCAGAACGATCCTCCTCGTCCCAGAAGAGCTCCTCACGTGTGGACGAGTGAGGGGGCGGAGCGGCACGCTGTCAGGGCGTGGCGCGCTGTCAGGGCGTGGCCGCTGTCAGGGCGTGGCCGCTGTCAGGGCGTGGCCCGCTGTCAGGGCGTGGCGCGCTGTCAGGGCGTGGCCCGCTGTCAGGGCGTGGCCCGCTGTCAGGGCGTGGCCCGCTGTCAGGGCGTGGCCCGCTGTCAGGGCGTGGCCCGCTGTCAGGGCGTGGCGCGCTGTCAGGGCGTGGCCCGCTGTCAGGGCGTGGCGCGCTGTCAGGGCGTGGCCCGCTGTCAGGGCGTGGCCCGCTGTCAGGGCGTGGCCCGCTGTCAGGGCGTGGCCCGCTGTCAGGGCGTGGCCCGCTGTCAGGGCGTGGCCCGCTGTCAGGGCGTGGTGCGCTGTCAGGGCGCTGTTCACGTTCTCATTTCAACCTTTTGGCCTTTCACAGACCCTGAAGCTGTCCAGCCGAGTCTTGGATAAGATCAGCACCGGTCAGCTGGTCGGTCTGATGTCGGCTCACCTCAACAAGCTGGATGAGGTGAGCGTGTTTGTGAGCTAACATGTTACATTTCACTCTCCCATAAGCCACTGATCTTTCAATTTAACCCTCTGAACTACAAGCAGTTTAAAGGCGTTTGTTTTTGCTACTGTCACATTTTACTTATTTTCACTGCAATATATATATAATAATAATAATAATAAGTAGGACTTGTATAATAAGTCCTGCACCTCTATAGAAACAGCACAACCATGGCTAGAAGTGCAGAGAACTTTAAAATGTCTTTAGTGCAGAATAACACACTTATAATGCCATAAATCATACAAAAGAAAATTTAATTTCTTTGATAATTTATTCTATAATTTAAAAAACAACATTTTTCCAATGTGTTACAAATATATATATTTATATTTATTTAAATGTCGGCTCCATGTGCTACACATATTTACAACAATTTACAACTTTAGTCACAAAGTTGTTTCACTGATTATTTATTTGTCCGTGACTTTTGGTCACCCCCAAAAAATCATTGACGGCTTCCCAGCTGTGCCGAGCGGCGCAGAACTTAAAGTATTTTACAGGTTCTGGTTCGTGCAAACGGTTCATTTTCTGCCTCAAATTTAAATGAAACATGTAGAACAAAGTGATTTTTGATGAAATATTTTAAGCTTTGTTTGTTTGATGGAAACGTTTGTCACACGATTCGTTCAAGGACCTTTAAAATGATCTGTTTTTACAGTTCTTGGCTCTGATAAATTGTAATATTGGCAATTTGTAGAAAGAAAACATGTCTTTTTAACAGGATTGTGAGATTTGAATGCAATGAGGTTTGGGGTGAAACGCTACAGTAGTTTTCCGCTCACACGTCGCTGGAAAAGGAGATCGACAGCTCAACACCCTCACTGACTTCAGTGAAAACAGTTTTATCACCAACACAGAGCTTTGTTCTTCATACTGAGGGCCGATTACAAAGACAATAGATCTGGAACAATACACACACACGCGTTTGCAAACAAACAGTGAGGAGTTTGTATAGGCAAAGTATTCTGATCTGTGATACTGACAACGTAGCTGGAGGGCGTGTGGGTGTGTGCGTGTGTGTGCGTGTGTGCGTGTGCGTGTGTGCGTGTGTGTGTGCGTGTGCGTGTGTGCGTGTGCGTGTGTGCGTGTGCGTGTGTGTGTGTGTGCGTGTGCGTGTGCGTGCGTGCGCGTGCGTGCGTGTGTGTGTGTGCGTGTGTGTGTGTGCGCGTGTGTGTGTGTGTGTGCGTGTATGCGTGCTGCACTTCAAATCTTTCATGCACAACGTGAAGGGGAATCTGCTTGATGGTAAAGTGGTTTCTGTCGGTGTTTCAATGCGTTATTCACGCTGAATGATTCATTTACAATAAACTTGTAAACGCATCTTTGGTAAACACCAGATTTAAAGTGGTGATTCTTTGTGACTCTTTGTGGGAATTAGATCAAATCAACGAATCCGTTCGTCAACTATAAGTGTGAGTCGACTAAGAATGTCTTTGGTCGAGGATTGCCCGATTTCACAAAACAATATGGCTAAATACAGTTTCAGTTTGTTGCTACCCAGCAAAGTGTTGAACTTCGTTGCACATGACTGCGTGTCCAAATTAGTTTTGTTTATGTCTATCAAAGCCAGGGCTGCAACCTAAATGTCAGACAATGGAGAAAAAAATGTCGATCGGTGTTTTCTAAAGCCCAAAGTGACGTTCCTCAAATGTCTTGTTTTGTTCACAACTCAAAGATATTCAGTTTTCTGTCATCGAGGACAAAATAATCACATTTAAGAAGCTGGAATCAGAGAATTTAGACTTTTTCTAATTGATAAAATTGCTAAAAAAGTAATATTTTCCTGCTCCTAATGAAAGTCTTCTTACAGTCGGTGTATGTTTTTTATGCTTCTACAGAGCTTGGGTCTGGCCCACTTCATATGGATCACCCCCCTGCAGTGCATCCTGTGCGTGGGTCTGCTCTGGGAGCTGATCGAGGTCAACGGCTTCTGCGCGCTGGCATCCCTGACCCTGCTGGGCATCATCCAGGCCTGGCTCTCCCAGAAGATGGGACCTCATCGGTGGGGAAACAGCCTCCACTCGTATTCCAGAAACACATATCAGCATCAGAGCATTGCACCCGTACAGAAACCTGTAGTTGTGTCTCGCAGTGTTCGTGCAAGCGGAGCTGCGTGTTGTGATCTGAATGTTCGTGCGTGTTGATTCACTCTCGTACTAAGTTTGTAAAAACCATCTCCTGTGAACAGCGCGAAGCGAGGAGTCCTGATCAGCCGCCGCCTGGCTCTCACCTCGGAGATCGTGGAGAACATCCACTCTGTGAAGGCGTACGGTTGGGAGGAGGTGATGGAGACCATCATCAAGAACATCAGGCAGTAAGTCACCAGAAACTCTTCCTCAGTCCGACACCTGGGCTTTGGGTATCGGCCGAAACAGCTGTCTCACTGTGAGGAAGTGACTGGGATGATATTATAGGTGGAAGGCAACATCAAGCTTGACTTCAACATTGTTTTCTTAAAGTTACTATGAGGAACTTTTATCTGAACCAGTCTCAGTTTAGTCCTGATCCTCTATCAGACCTCCATCAGTAAAGAGACCGTCAGAGAGAAGATGGTCTATTTCTATAGAGTTATTCTTAACGCTCGTCATCGGTGCCATTTGACTCGGTATCGGACCGATATCCGTATCGCTGCATCTCTAAGAAAAACACAACTGTATCACAAAGAGAACAATTCCTACTGCTATTTTCTTTTCTTTTAATCTGCTGAACAAAGTTGTTTAACAATCTATCTGCTGGTTATTTAAAGTCATGACAAAACAGAACGCTTCCCTTAAGTCGTCCGTCTCTCCAGTATGTTTTTATGTACCTGTATGTATATTGATGATATGATAAATGTACTGTAATGAATGGAACTGAGCAGGGAAAAGACTTCGACTGAAGTAAGAATTAAATCAACCAGGTGCTACAGTTGAGAGAGAGACGTTAAAACATTGTGGTTAACGGGCAGAACCGCACTGTAATTGGCAAGTACAATAAACATAAAGGAAAGAGTTTCGGGATTAAAGGTGCAGGATTATTTTTTGATGATCAGGTAAATGTGAGGTCTTGGTGGCTCCATGTTACCTCTGATTATTACAGCATTGTGACAAACTGACATGCTGTTCGTCAAAAACACCGTTTTAGATGTTTGCTGGAAACACAACAGTTCCTGTGATCGTCGCAGCAATAAAGCTTTATTGTTCTTGCGATTGTTGTTGTTTTTTTTCTCCTCAGGGAAGAGATAACGCTGACGAGGAAGATCGGCTCGCTGCGTTACTTCTACAGCGCCTCCTACTTCTTCTCCGCCATCTTGGTCATCGTGTCCACCATCGTGCCGCACGCGCTCAGCAAAGGCATCATCCTGCGCCGCATCTTCACCACCGCCTCCTACTGCATGGTGCTGCGGATGACGCTGACCCGCCAGCTGCCGGGATCCATCCAGATGTGGTACGACACGCTGGCGCTGGTCAAGAAGATCGAGGTGGGTTTCAGAGAGGAGGAGCCCCACCGCGCCGTGCACGCCGGATTCAACGCATCTAATCTCTAAAATGTGCTTGTGATGCTGATGTGTTGTTGTTTTTGTGTTCTCCAGGAGTTCTTGATGAAGGAAGAGTACAGAGTTCTGGAGTACAACCTGACCACCACCGACCTGGAGATGGTCAACGTCTCTGCATCCTGGGACGAGGTTTGTTCGTCTCTGCGAGTCTAAATATATATTTATGTAAAAAAGAATAGAAGAGAATTGGCTGGTGAATCATCGTCTGACTCTCAAATGTCAATATTGGCTTTGGTGTAAACATGGGATGCATGTTTTAGTACAGTTACTGTAAGAGAGAAGTTAGAACTCTCTCATGCAGTACAGGTGTAACAGTTAATCCCTCACCGTCACTGGGAGTGGGTCGGATAGTCTTATCTATAAGCAGAGGCTGTAAACCTCGTCCCAACAGGTGTGATTCATTGACCACTCGACACCGTGAGAAAACCAACATCCACCGGATCACTTTGCATAATTAATTATCCGTGTCGTCACCAAACTTTGCCTTTGCTGGGAACACTCCGTTGGTGTTCATCATATAATTCCCAGATTCTCCCCTCGCCTTCTCCCCTTCCTGGAATGTGCCACTCTCGATGAATGGGAGGGGTGCTGCCTGTCTTTACCGCTGACAGCATGTACGCCCGTTCATTAGAATGAGAATCTCACGGGCAGAAACCTACACAGACCGCAGCGAGTCCCGGCGTTCGAGGAACGGTGACCCATAAAATGTCACGGGGGGGTCAATGATTAAGCCGGCGAGTCGAGCGGAGTTCCCCCTTTTATTTTTGCCGACGCGTCGCCCGTTAGTCGTTACACAGGCGGTGACAGATGAGGTGACGTAAGGCCATTGTGAGACTTTTGGGGGAGTCTTCTCGTGTCTTTGGACAATCTCTTGTTTCTCACAGCAGGCAGGCCTGGAGTCGCTGTCTGAAAGCACTCAGCCCTGAAGGAAGCAGTTATGTAAACTAAAAGGAAAAACACAAATCAGATAAATGCCATGTACAAGTACACACACAGAATGATGTGTGCTGAAGCGTAGTATGGTACAGTGGTGTAAGAGTACACCGTAGCACCAAAGGCATGAGGGAATGTAGCCGAATACATATCGTAGTACATCACAGTGTACTACGATCTAATATCTATCTAATATAATGGACCACAGTATAGCATAGCTTTATCTACTTCCCCAGAAAGGAAAATCTGCAAGCTCTATTTATTATGATCATGTCAAATCTGTGATCAGGAATAACGTAGAGACGTATACGGCTCAAGGTAGCCCCGCCCTAAAGCATCCCCTGCTTTATGGTCTGTGTGACTCTAAATGGACCATAATGTACTAAATGAACATCATGCTGTATTGAAGAAGACTTGAAACTAGAGATTGAGACCATAAACTCATGTTTACAATGTTTCCTGAGGTAATAAATCAAGAGAGAAGTAGAGTCATTTTCTCATAGACTTCTATACAACCAGAGGAGTCGCCCCCTGGTGGACACTAGAGAGAATGCAGCTTTAAGACACTTCCACCTGGGCGCCACCCCTCGCCCAAACCAAACGTTGTATTTCCAAAAACTCACCCTGTCTCAGACGGGTGATCCTTCATGTTGTGGAAACTCCAGACTTGAGTTCATATGAAGAAAACATTTTTGAACTCTTCTGCAGGGCATCGGCGAGCTGTTCGAGAAGATCAAGCAGGAGAACAAAGCGAGCGGACACCTGAACGGTGACCCCGGCCTCTTCTTCACCAACCTCTACATCACGCCCGTCCTCAAAAACATCAGCCTGTACCTGGAGAAGGGCAAGATGCTGGCGGTGGCCGGATCCACCGGCTCGGGGAAAGTAGGTCTCATGCAAAACAAGTAGTGTTTATAGAGACTACACCAGAACCTGTCTTCATGTTTTGGTACCACGTTCTTCCCCCAGAGTTCCCTGCTCATGATGATCCTCGGAGAGTTGGTGCCGTCGGAGGGTAAAATCAGACACAGCGGCCGCATCTCCTTCTCGCCGCAGACTTCCTGGATCATCCCGGGAACGATTCGGGAAAACATCCTGTTCGGCCTGACTTACGACGAGTTCCGCTACAGCTCCATCATCAAGGCCTGCCAGCTGGAGGAGGTACCTTCACTCCATCGTGTGCTATTTCCTTCTTTCGCTCCTTCACATCTTCTGCTTCTGCAGATGAAGTAGATTTCTGTCGGGGAGTCCAAACCGTGTTGGCTGTTGTTGCTCATGCATACTACACAAACCACCACCCAAAAAACCTCAAATATAACAGCTTCTGTTGTAGCAGAGGGCTTTTCCTTTTGGTGGTCAATCGGTGCAGTCTGTCAACGTTTTCCCCCTGCAGCAATTAATGTCAATCATCTAAAAAAACAACTCTTGCAGCACAATCTACCAAACTATCTCGTCAGTGTGGTTCGTCAAGGAGCTCATATTTCCCCCCAGAAATATAAATATAAACACACGTATTTTGGTGAAAACACAAGTATTTGGAGCGTGCCGAACAGACGGACATGAGTGTTCAAAACACACGAGCAAAATGTGACTGCTTTCATGGATGATTTATTGTCATTATTCAACACAGGGTTGCACAACGAAGTGCAGTAAAGAACATGACGAACAACAGACCAAAAGCATTACAACAATCCGATGCATTTCTTTGGGTTTGCAGAGGAATGAAACACAGATGTTATGTGACAGTGTTGGGAGATACTAAGCACAAATCCCTTCTCCAGTTTCTCCAGTAACTTAACGAATGTCACTTATTTATTTAGCGTATTCTTCGTCTTCTCTTTGGCCCAGATGTAAAGTAAAAACACTGGACTTCTCTCTGTCCATCTCAACAAACGCCCGCGCCCAGTTATCCTGCGTTCCCGGTTCACTTCCTGCAGTTTGGGGCGGATAATGTTTTTCACCGCCGTCGAGCTGCACAACGGTTTGCTTGGTTGTTTTTGTTCTATAACTGCGTTTAACAACTGCCCGACGAACCGCACCAGAGTCCGATTAAAACGGACTAAATGTTGGCCAGAGAACATGGACAGAAGTGGATAACGCTGCACTGATTTTTAAGTTTGCTGGGGATTATTTTAATACTTTCTATTAAAAACTCGTCGCCACTGAAATCCATTGTGTCATTAACTGAAGCCACTGTTGACGATTCAAAAAAGAGCAATCAAATGTAAAAGTGTCAATAAACAGGGAAAATGTTGAGTCACATGTATAGCTATGAAAATGTCACTAAATATGACTTATTTAGATATCAAAAATATTAATTTTCCGTCACATTTCATAGCAGTTTTCTGCAGTAAGTCTTTTCTCTTTCATCGGATTGATGCTCTCTGCTCAGTTCGGAGCGAAGCGAGGCTTCAAGAAGGTTCAGGTTTCACCCTCCAGTCCACATTTACACCCATTATGTCCCTCAAAGACACACACACACACACACACACACACACTCGCTCTCATAAGCCTCAGTGTTGAGTGACGAGCCCCCTCAACAGAATAATGTCTCCTCTGTTGCTATGGAAATCTCACGTTTTGTCACTGGGATGGAATATGAGCTCGTTGGTTCCCAGTGACGGACGTTTACTCCACGGGACAAAACCATCGGACCTTTTCCAGCAGAACAAACCCTCTTGTTGCATACGTGAAAGGGAAGTAGTGCATAAATACACAATATACTAATATACATTTATACCGCAAATACTAACACACTACATTATTGTGATGAAATACGTTGAGTAATGTTGAAAATGTTGATAATCACATTTTTTAAATCATTTTTTAGAACCTGTGTGAACATGAAGTTAATGCTCATAAATCATTGATATTTTTTAATTATGTTGATACGTTAAATACACAGTATTCGTATTATTTATACTAGAATCAACGCAGCAGCTCATGCAGAAGGTGACTGCTTATTTAGTTGCCACCACGGCCCGTCTCCTCTGTGGTTTTGACAAAAACACAACGTGTTGTCACAGCAAACAAAGTACTCAATGTACTGTTAAAGAAAGAAAACAGCCTCCATGCTGTGTTTTGAGGAGAGGTGTCACTCTGTCAGTCCTGTGTGTGTTGGATGGAAATGACACGGACGACAGGAAGTCTTCCTGTGTGCTGAGGAACAGCAGACAATTCCTCTCAAGTGTTCGTTAAAACAGCCTCTCCTGATGCATGTCTGTCTGCTGTGGCAACAAACAATCATTGAAGTAATGTCATGTACTAGTCTGCCATTACAGGTAGAGTTTAAAATGATAGTGCTGTTATATCTTTAATTATTCTCATTATGGCCAAAATCTTCAATCATTTCTTTCATCATTTCATGTGTAGATAACGATATATATCACAATATAGCATGTTTTCTGGTAATTCAGTCATGGTTATTATTATGAAATAACTTCATGGTTTTGTAAACTCTTGTGTGAATTAAATACTTGAAGAAGTAAAAATGATTAGCAGATGTAATCGTGTATCACGATATCTCGATACATAGAAAAAGTTTTACATCATATTTACAATAAAATAGCATCAAATGTTGCAACTATACAATATAAATAGATGATGAATACAGTTTTACAGCTTTAATACAATATAGTAAGTGAATCAAACAATGCAAACATGTCTACAAAGCGTTCCTGATCAAACGGCCGGCTGAATAGGTCGGTTTTTAAGTTCACGTTTAAAGAGTTCATCAGCAGCTCTCAGATCCTCAGGGAGACTCTTCCAGCGACTAAACGCTGACTCATCGAAGGTCTTTGTCCTGCGACCATCAAGTACAATAACTGACCAATGAAAAGCCTTTCTTATAAAGGTGTGATATAAATTATCAGCACGTTTTCAATCCATCACGAACAACAAGACGCTACGCATTGTTCCAAATATCCTTCAGTATATATCCTTTAATATCCTTCAGTATATATCCTTTAATATCCTTCAGTATGTCTCCTTTAATATCCTTCAGTATATATCCTTTAATATCCTTCAGTATATATCCTTTAATATCCTTCAGTATGTATCCTTTAATATCCTTCAGTATATATCCTTTAATATCCTTCAGTATATATCCTTTAATATCCTTCAGTATATATCCTTTAATATCCTTCAGTATATATCCTTTAATATCCTTCAGTATATATCCTTTAATATCCTTCAGTATATATCCTTTAATATCCTTCAGTATATATCCTTTAATATCCTTCAGTATGTATCCTTTAATATCCTTCAGTATATATCCTTTAATATCCTTCAGTATGTATCCTTTAATATCCTTCAGTATGTATCCTTTAATATCCTTCAGTATGTATCCTTTAATATCCTTCAGTATGTATCCTTTAATATCCTTCAGTATATATCCTTTAATATCCTTCAGTATATATCCTTTAATATCCTTCAGTATATATCCTTTAATATCCTTCAGTATGTATCCTTTAATATCCTTCAGTATGTATCCTTTAATATCCTTCAGTATGTATCCTTTAATATCCTTCAGTATATATCCTTTAATATCCTTCAGTATGTATCCTTTAATATCCTTCAGTATATATCCTTTAATATCCTTCAGTATATATCCTTTAATATCCTTCAGTATATATCCTTTAATATCCTTCAGTATGTATCCTTTAATATCCTTCAGTATATATCCTTTAATATCCTTCAGTATATATCCTTTAATATCCTTCAGTATATATCCTTTAATATCCTTCAGTATGTATCCTTTAATATCCTTCAGTATATATCCTTTAATATCCTTCAGTATATATCCTTTAATATCCTTCAGTATGTATCCTTTAATATCCTTCAGTATATATCCTTTAATATCCTTCAGTATGTATCCTTTAATATCCTTCAGTATGTATCCTTTAATGTCCTTCAGTATATATCCTTTAATATCCTTCAGTATGTATCCTTTAATATCCTTCAGTATATATCCTTTAATATCCTTCAGTATATATCCTTTAATATCCTTCAGTATGTATCCTTTAATATCCTTCAGTATATATCCTTTAATATCCTTCAGTATATATCCTTTAATATCCTTCAGTATATATCCTTTAATATCCTTCAGTATGTATCCTTTAATATCCTTCAGTATATATCCTTTAATATCCTTCAGTATATATCCTTTAATATCCTTCAGTATGTATCCTTTAATATCCTTCAGTATATATCCTTTAATATCCTTCAGTATGTATCCTTTAATATCCTTCAGTATATATCCTTTAATATCCTTCAGTATATATCCTTTAATATCCTTCAGTATATATCCTTTAATATCCTTCAGTATATATCCTTTAATATCCTTCAGTATGTATCCTTTAATATCCTTCAGTATGTATCCTTTAATATCCTTCAGTATATATCCTTTAATATCCTTCAGTATATATCCTTTAATATCCTTCAGTATATATCCTTTAATATCCTTCAGTATATATCCTTTAATATCCTTCAGTATGTATCCTTTAATATCCTTCAGTATATATCCTTTAATATCCTTCAGTATATATCCTTTAATATCCTTCAGTATATATCCTTTAATATCCTTCAGTATGTATCCTTTAATATCCTTCAGTATGTATCCTTTAATATCCTTCAGTATATATCCTTTAATATCCTTCAGTATGTATCCTTTAATATCCTTCAGTATATATCCTTTAATATCCTTCAGTATATATCCTTTAATATCCTTCAGTATATATCCTTTAATATCCTTCAGTATGTATCCTTTAATATCCTTCAGTATATATCCTTTAATATCCTTCAGTATGTATCCTTTAATATCCTTCAGTATGTATCCTTTAATATCCTTCAGTATATATCCTTTAATATCCTTCAGTATATATCCTTTAATATCCTTCAGTATATATCCTTTAATATCCTTCAGTATATATCCTTTAATATCCTTCAGTATGTATCCTTTAATATCCTTCAGTATGTATCCTTTAATATCCTTCAGTATATATCCTTTAATATCCTTCAGTATATATCCTTTAATATCCTTCAGTATATATCCTTTAATATCCTTCAGTATATATCCTTTAATATCCTTCAGTATGTATCCTTTAATATCCTTTCAGTATATATCCTTTAATATCCTTCAGTATATATCCTTTAATATCCTTCAGTATATATCCTTTAATATCCTTCAGTATATATCCTTTAATATCCTTCAGTATATATCCTTTAATATCCTTCAGTATGTATCCTTTAATATCCTTCAGTATATATCCTTTAATATCCTTCAGTATGTATCCTTTAATATCCTTCAGTATATATCCTTTAATATCCTTCAGTATATATCCTTTAATATCCTTCAGTATATATCCTTTAATATCCTTCAGTATGTATCCTTTAATATCCTTCAGTATATATCCTTTAATATCCTTCAGTATGTATCCTTTAATATCCTTCAGTATGTATCCTTTAATATCCTTCAGTATATATCCTTTAATATCCTTCAGTATATATCCTTTAATATCCTTCAGTATATATCCTTTAATATCCTTCAGTATGTATCCTTTAATATCCTTCAGTATGTATCCTTTAATATCCTTCAGTATATATCCTTTAATATCCTTCAGTATGTATCCTTTAATATCCTTCAGTATATATCCTTTAATATCCTTCAGTATGTATCCTTTAATATCCTTCAGTATATATCCTTTAATATCCTTCAGTATATATCCTTTAATATCCTTCAGTGGGCGGCTGACCCCCCCCCCCCCGAAGCACCAGACAGACTGCCCTGGGTGGTCTCCCCACTGTTAAAACCTATCTTCTGCCTTCTGCCTCTAGCTTCTAGCTCGCCCGGCCTTCTGCTCTTTGTTCACAGTGAGACACACACACACACACACACACACACACACACACACACACACACACACACACACACACACACACACGTGTCTTTTTAAACTATGCTGCCTTGTTGTCACAAGCTGTTAAACGTCCTGTTAACTTGATCCCTATGCGCTCCCGTCGGGACACCGGAGGTTGTCGTTAAACAGGTAGGACACACTCGTGCTGTCACTTCATCCTCATTGCCGTCTGTTTGCCGTCTGTTTGTCGTCATAGTTACCGTCCGAAACGCAACTCACGTGACATCCTTCATGCGCCTGTCCCGTCTGTGGTTTGTGCTTTTTGTGCGGTTTCCACTTGAGACTGTAAATCTCTGATTATATGAACATGAATTGTAAAAGTCATGTATATGAATGTGTTCTTTGGGTTGTTGTATTTAGGCATACTAGGATACTTTACCATGAAGATAAATGAACCTTTCATTGGTTATTGTACGGTTGCAGTTAAATCTTTATGCGTTTCTTTAGTCAGAACATTCTGGAAAGAGTCACCACATCCCCCAAAATGACCTGTGCACCAAACAGCTTCTGCAGCTTCTTATCTTAGTGGCCGAGTATTAATGATGTGTTTTCATTCCAAAGTTATCAGGATACAGTTTGAGCTTTCACTTTCTATCCAGTTCCAGTAAATGTAGCATTTAGCACGCTGGTAGTGCTAAATGCTACATTTCTCCATGTTTTCAGTGATAAAATGTAGAATAAATAAGTCTCTGAATGCTGTGTGAACAAACCCCTCAGTGTTAACCTTCATAGTATAGAGAGGAATGAAAGAGTGAAGTTTGGTGAATGTAAGAGCTGCTGAAGTGGAGATTTATCATCAGAGTCTGAAAACAAACTCATTGAGAGGAAACGTCCTTTAAAGAGACGTTTAGTTACATTACAGACATTTAGAGACTCTACAGGTGAATATTCACCACTTCATCACTCACATTAAGAAGACTCTACAGGTGAATATTCACCACTTCATCACTCACATTAAGAGACTCTACAGGTGAATATTCACCACTTCATCACTCACATTTAGAGACTCTACAGGTGAATATTCACCACTTCATCACTCACATTAAGAAGACTCTACAGGTGAATAGAGTCACAACATGACCTCATAGATATCACCATGACACTTCACCACTTCATCACTCACATTAAGAGCATTATTTTTTATATTACAAGTTTTCTGAAATTCTGTGTTTAAATATGCAAATGAGGCATTATCTAATGGTAAGTTTTGTGAATTTTGGAGAAATCTACAGACGTAAATAAAGAAAAGTACTAAAATAAACACATTATTTGGACATTTTGGATGTTTTCTTTCCACTAGTCTGAAAGAAGACATGTTATGGAAGATACATACTGCAGCACAACATCTCAAAATGTATCAAAGCATTAAAATCAATGTTTTGGCCGGTTGTGTCCCGCCTTAAAGGGCCAGTTTGTGGCATTACGCTGAGCGTGCATGTGTCTGACTCACTGACATCTTGTTTCCCTCTCTAGGACTTCGACTTGCTGCCTGAGAAAGACAAAACGCTTCTCCTGGAAGGAGGGGTGACCCTCAGCGGGGGTCAAAGGGCTCGCCTCGGCCTGGCCAGGTACTTCCTGTCACACCTGAGTATCTGTCAGCACGACTCAGTCACCTTATGTATCCATCAGCCACAGGAGAGCTGAATATGAATATATGGAGATCACGAATATTTAGTTATTGACTTTGGAAAGATCGTCTTTTTAATACATTTTTCTTTTTAGACTTCTTTCTTTGTAACAGTGGATTCACTTGAACTAAAATATAATTAAATTGAAAAAAAGGATTAAAAAAATATATACCGGTGTGTGTATATATATATATATATATCCAAGGAATTATATAAATTATATCAAAAATAATAAATACAAATTAATTTGTTAAAAATAGATATGATACATTTGTAACGTTCTTCCACAACCGACTAAAATATACTAAACATAAATATTCAACATTTTTGGTAAACTATATTCAACATATTCAGAAACACGGGGTGCGCTGGATTTATAACACAAGACAAACCGAGAGTGATGATCTCGTTTTCATAATCGTCAGAAGCTGAAGTCGTAACTGAAAATAAAATCTGATCAATATCATCAGACCGCCTCTGTTGATTAATACATTTTTATTTTGTCCAGCCTTTTATGTGTTGTTGTTTTGCAATGGACAAAAATAGAAATAATAAGGATATGAGTCACACTTCTAGTTGATATAAATAGAGCAAGTACTGAGTTGTTTTGTGGCGTTTTAAGAGATCATCAATCTGCTGACTGGAATCCGTGGCGTGTAATAAAGGTTGTGTTATAAAGAGAGCGTCTCACTCAAAACAACTGACAGAGAAACAGCATTTCTTTCCCGTTCTTAAAAAAACCAACACACGTCATCACTTCTGCACCGTTAGAGATCTGCATACAGGCTGCAGTCAATAAACGAACCACCGTCATCAATATCATCATTACAAGCACGGCCAGAGGAAGAGTCTCCACTCAATAAAAACATCTGCTAAATAACATTCATCTTATTACTTCGGGGTTTTATGTCTTTGGCAACTCTTCAAGTCACAGTATTTGTTCCGATAATCTTAACCTGCCAAAGCCGATAACCGTCACCGATCATTCTTATCCGTGTGTTTGTCTGCCTTCACTAACTATTGCGTTTTTACGGCCTCACTCTTTAATGCCGAGTGCTTTCTACGGCCCCCAGTAGACATTTATTACTCCATTAAAACCTGCGTGTAGGTCACAGCAGTGGGACGCGCTCATATTCCCATGCATTATTTATTGCTTTAGTGTCCTGGCATCAATTTGCAGACACTGATTTGGTTTTTGGGGCTTCTGTCATCGCTGTAAACATCCACTGGAATTGATTTGTTCCCACAGGGACCCGACTTCCTCATTTACACCGTTTACTGTCTGTGTCTCTTGCTCTTTGTTTCCCCTGTCTTCTCTGCTTCTCTAACCTTAAAGGGACAGTTCTGGGGCTGTACGAGGTTCTTAGTCAGTGTCCTATTTACAGTAGATGACGATCGGCACGCTCCCAGTTTGGAGAAACCGTAGACTGTATATAAGAAGTGGACGTCGTCATCGTGACGTCACCCGTTGGTTTGTGGACTGATGTTTTGAAGGCTCAAATTTGGCATTTTCCCCGTCGCCATCTTGGATTACGGCCGTCGCCATGTTGTTGTTTTTGCAACCGATTTTGCAGCAGAAGTTACCATATTTGGAATGCGGAGAAGTGATGTAGAGACGCCGTATACGTCTCTGGTAAAGCATCCCCTGCTTTATGGTCTGTGTGACTCTAAATGGACCATAATGTACTAAATGAACATCATGCTGTATTGAAGAAGACTTGAAACTAGAGATTGAGACCATAAACTCATGTTTACAATGTTTACTGGAAAGCCACAAGACTCCTGCGACAAAACAAGTAATTTACTATGGCCGACCACAGGAGATGCTAATCTACCACAATGGGTTAGTTTGTTTGTGTCATTTCGTGATTTTGGTGAATCCGAACTTCCGGTCTTGTTTTAAGGGCCCTTACAAGATAGAGCTTACTTATTTATGTGAAGATTAACACATGTATTAAACATATTTGCAGATGAATTATGCAAATGTTAAATTAGAGCATGATCTATGAACTATTATGCATTTTAAAATGAAGATATTATTCTTTAAACTTTTCAGCCTTTTGTAAAAAAAAAACTAAAAACAGTAATGATCATTTTAATTAATAAATCTAAAAACCTTTCACGGTTTGCCACAGACCCCACTATGAGAATCACTGCTTTAAAACACCAAAGACATCACAACATAACACAAAGAAGTGAAGGCAGCTGTGGACCAGCAGCCCCTGTGTTCTACTGTTACTGTCAATGGAGTCTGTACTTATGAATAGAGCACAGATAACACTTCAGTTCCTCGTCTGAAAGGGCTGTCTGTGCGTCTAAAATACGTGTTGCTGCCGTCCCCGTCCACAGCAGCACATTACTTTTCTCCCGTGCCAGTACAGTGTAGCCCTCTACTGTAGATAACACAGTTGATTATAGATAAGCACCTCATACAACCCCGTTTATAAAAACCCTTTAAGGCTCTCTGACTTGTGCTTTCTCCCTCAGGGCCGTGTACAAAGATGCAGACCTCTACCTGCTGGATGCACCTTTCACCCACCTGGACATCGTGACGGAGAAAGAGATCTTTGAGAAGTGTGTATCCCAACAGAGAGTCTTTCATGTGGAGGAGGAGGCGGAGGAGGAGGCGGGGGGGTGGTGGTGGTTGAGCTGACACTTTTACGTTCCAGGTCAAGGTTGCCTCTTGTTGTCTCAGACACACTCTCGGGTCGACTGTGGGGCGTCACGGCTGCTTCATCACACTGTTACGTTCTCAGCAAATGGGAGTCGGAGCAAAAAGGGAATTATGCTTTGATGAAATGTGGCAATCTTTCAGAGGGGCAAAGAACATTTAGGTTTTTAGTCGAAGCCTGAACAAATACAGTAGCTTGTTCATTTCAAAGGGCTGGTTATTCTTTGAATATTTGACACCTCAACCTGTCTTTTCTTCTTGTTTTTATAGAGACATACTGAAAGAAATATGTGAAAGTTGACACATACGTTTCTCTACAACCTCCAATTTTCTGATTGACTTCACAGATGCATCTGCAAACTTATGGGGTCCAAGGCGCGCATCGTGGTCACCAGCAAGTTGGAGCATCTCAAGCGAGCGGACAGAATCCTGCTGCTGCACAACGGAGACTGCTACTTCTACGGCACCTTCTCGGAGCTGCAGGCCAAGCGGCCCGACTTCAGCTCCCTCCTCCTCGGCATGGAGGCCTACGACAACGTCAACGCGGAGCGCCGCAGCTCCATCCTCACGGAAACTCTCCGCAGGGTCTCCGTGGACGAAACCGCCGGCTTCCGAGGCCCGGAGACGATCCGCCAGTCGTTCCGACAGCAGCCGCCTCCGATAATCGTCTCCGGGACCCAGGGCCATCCCGGAGGTGACGGCTACCCAGAAAAACGGAAACAGTCCCTCATCCTCAGTCCGCTGGCAGCTGCTCGCAAGTTCTCCTTCATCGGGAACTCCCAACAGACCGCCAACACTCCCCAGTCCACCACGATAGAGGACGGGGTCTGTGAACTCTCCGAGAGGAAATTCTCGGTCGTACCCGAGAACGATCAGGTGGAGGAGGTGCTCCCCAGGGGGAACTTGTACCACCAAGGGTTGCAGCACCTCAACGGGCAGCGGCGCCAGTCCGTCCTGGCGTTCATGACCAAATCTCAGGAGCGCAGATCTGCGACAGGAGCGCAGATCCCGGTTCAGTCGTCCTTCAGAAAAAAGCTGTTGATCACGCCGCAGTGCGACCTGGTGTCCGAGCTGGACATTTACGCCCGCCGCCTGTCCAAGGACAGCGTCTATGACATCAGTGAGGATGTGGACGAAGCAGACATGGAGGTAGAGCTTTGTTAGAACCTTGTTCAAGGCATCTTAGAGTACATGAGTAGACACATTTTTATGTTTAGACGAGAAGAATGTTTTCTTCACCCTCATTTTTATGATCTTGTGAATACCAACTAAATGTACTTAACCTCAAACTAAAGTTACTATGAGGAACTTAACTTAAACTTCAAATAGTACTGATCCTCTTTATGACCTACATCAGTAAACAAGACCATCAGCGAGAAGATCGGCTATTTCTATATAGTTATTATCATGCTTGTCATCGGGTTCAGGGGGAAATCAGATGCAATCATGCAGGTTCACCAGAAACTCCTTCAGCTCAGACTCCAGCAGGGCCTCCAGCAGAGACCGGTCCAGCAGAGACCGGTCCAGCATGGACAGACCCAGAACCTCCAGCAGAGACCAGTCCAGCAGAGACCGGTCCAGCAGAGACCGGTCCAGCATGGACAGACCCAGAACCTCCAGCAGAGACCGGTCCAGCATGGACAGACCCAGATCCTCCAGCAGAGACCAGTCCAGCAGAGACCGGTCCAGCAGAGACAGACCCAGATCCTCCAGCAGAGACCGGTCCACCGTGGACAGACCCAGATCCTCCAGCAGAGACCGGTCCACCATGGACAGACCCAGATCCTCCAGCAGAGACCGGTCCACCGTGGACAGACCCAGATCTCCAGCAGACACCGGTCCACCGTGGACAGACCAGATCGGCTTGGACCTGTAGTCGGAGCTCCGGAGGGAGGAGGAGAGCTCAGCTCCTGGCAGCAACAGCAGCGTCTCCTCCTCCTCCTCCTCCTCCTCCTCCTCCTCCTCCTCCATGAGCAGAGCTTCTCCTCTCTGGGAGCCAACACTGGACACCACGTTGCTGGAGACCCAGGACGTATTGCCGGACCCGCTGGAGGGAAGGGAGGTAACGGGAGAACCAGAACCAGGACTGGGAGGGGCAGACTGTCAGACCCTGCTGCAGTAACATGAGAGGTTTTCTGAAGGGAGTCTGGTGCTCAGAGACCACTTTAGTCCACAGGGAGCAAAATCAAGTTCAACACAAAATAAAAGTTCCTCGTAGTAACTTCAAAGTTTGTCTGATATACCGGCAGGTCTGAAGGGTAAAATAACCGTTCTGTTCCTTCACAGCAATGCTTCGCAGATGAACGTGAGAACATCTTTGAAACTACCTCATGGAGCACATACCTTCGCTACATCACCACCAACAGGAGCTTAGTCTACGTCTTAATCTTCATCCTCCTTGTCTTCTTCATTGAGGTAAAATTACCATTTTTTTTGTTGTTATTTTATTTATGTGAATTCATCTAACAATTTATTTTCCGTTTCTACGAACAGGTTGCTGCTTCAGTCATTGGCATTTTCCTCATTACTGAGTAAGTGTTATGTTTTATGTTCCTTAAGACATCAGCTCCAAACAGAAATACTAAATATTGTCATGAATTACATTTTTTTCCAACAAATACATTCAGTGGCAAAATAAATTGTTGAACAAACATATTGAAAGTGTTTCGCGAGGTGGACTTTTCTCTTGTGAAATGATGCTTTGTAGTTTGTTTCACTCTTTTATGAGACTGAATATAATTCATGTTTCCATATTTAAATATATGTTAAACATATTTTAAAGTAAGTTGAATAGTGCTTTTAAACGTTGGATTCATTTCAGGTGAGCGGCTCCGTGTTTGATGTATAACAGATTGTTGCATACGACGCATATCTAAGTCACTTCTTTGGAACTCAAGGCGTTTCCTGACTGACTGTATTTATTTTTTGTGGCAATTCGATCTAAACTTCAATCCGTGTCTCGTTCTCAAACCCTTTTGCTCCGTTCACACCAGCAAGATCTGGAGGGACGGCGCCAACCCCACATCGCCAAACTTCATCGACGACCAGCGCCCGAACTCCTCGTCGCCCCCCGCCCACCTGGCGGTCATCGTCACGCCGACCAGCGCCTACTACATCATCTACATCTACGTGGCCACGTCGGAGAGCGTGCTGGCCCTGGGATTCTTCAGGGGTCTCCCACTGGTGCACACATTACTCACCGTGTCCAAGAGACTGCACGAGCAGATGCTCAGCGCTGTGCTGCGAGCCCCCATGGCCGTGCTCAACACGATGAAGACGGGTGATTTTCACAGTTTACTTCATATTTTTCAGGGTTTTTTCTGTTTGGTTTGAACATGTATTCACCTGTTTTTGTCTACTTTTAGAATCTGTTTAGCCAAATGGAAAAACGTACTAATTGAGTTCGCTTTCCTCCTTGTTTGTCCTCTTCCAGGCCGCATCATGAACAGATTCACCAAGGACATGGCCACCATAGATGACATGCTGCCTCTGGTGCTGTTTGACCTCATTCAGGTAGACTGACGTATCATGATGCACAGATGTTAGCGTCTCCATTCAACATCTGCTAATATAACATTTCTTTTTACAATCAACAATTAATGATGAAGGCACTTGCAAATGACAAGGTAGTACAACATGTTTACCACAGTGTGATGTTTCATTTTTTACTTAAGATTTCATTAAGCTAGTTTTTTTTTCTTTTTGCAAAATGAACCAAAACACTGGCGATGAGGAAGATTTTGGGTAAATAATAATGACAATCAATTTTAAACAAAATGTAAATCTCACCCTCCAGTCGTAGTCATCTTCTTTTATTGAGACTAACTTATTGTCCACTCTTTAAAATGTGTATTCTGAGATATTTCTGCAGTGTAAATCAGGTCTGAACCGTCTCATTTTCCACCAGCTCACATTGATCGTTACGGGCGCCATCTTCACCGTGTCCATCATACGGCCTTACATCTTCATCGCCGCCATCCCGCTGGCCGTCATCTTCACCATCCTCAGAAAGTACTTCCTACGAACTGGACAGCAACTCAAGCTGCTGGAGGCTGAAGGTGAGAGAGACAGTGTGCTGTTATAGGAATTATATTATATTATATTATAGGAATAGTTCAATGACTCATTTTGGTCACTGCGAAGAGACGTAACAAATAACTGAAGGAAAGAAAAGGCGGCTTCTCATCACAGCATTGCACGGAAAGTAATGTATTGAGTAACAATGACCTTCTTATAAAAAAGAGAAATAAACATTTGCAATATGTAAGTCCAAATAAAATATGGCAGTAAGAAAAGATATAAAAAAAGATATTCTGAATGCATTTAGATGTGTTTAAAATGTATTTAAAGCTTAAAATATGTTATTATTAATCCACCTAAGGTTGGTTCTACAGATTGTTTTGATTCTAAATGCACAAATCTAAATGCTTTGTTTTTTACAATGCTATGCATGATTTGAAATCCATTGTGGATCAAATATAACCGTTTCTTTTTGTGAATGTGTCTTGCTGATGCGTCCATCTTGCTGAAGTATTGTTGAGTATCAGGCTGAATTGCTGACAGCATCATGTGTGTCTTTGGCTCGAGTGAAGAGAGTTTAATTCTCTGTCATTTGTCAACAACATGAGAATGAAAGTTAAAAGAAGAACGAATCTGCAAGAGTGCAATTATGAAATGGCAAATATTCAAGAAGAGTAAAAGTGAGAACATGATGGGAAAACCAATAGAGTGAACAGAGGAAGTGGCACTGGACTGGGGGGGGGGGGGATGCCCGGGGGCCAAAGGTCCCGCTGAAGAACAAAAACATGACAGAGGAAGGGTTGATGGAGAGGATGCCTCAGAGGGGCGGGAACAGTGAGAGGAAGGGAGGCAGGGCGAATAAAACCGTTATCCTCCAATCAACGGAGGGCTTTGTCTCCCTGTGAAATGAAGGAAGACATTTCTAAAACCTTTTCCACATCACACACATCACACACAACGGGTTGTGGTTTGTGGGGGTTAAATCTTGCAGGACAATCTTTCTAACTGCTCGACCTTGTGCCCAAGTGACAGTCTGGGAATAAATGATGTGTTGCAGAAGCGGTCAGTCTGTTGACTTTGTTTTGGCAATAAAAAGGAAGGTGAGGTAGCAAAGTAGGGCAAAGCTTTAATGCCCCCCCAAGGGGTGATTTGGCTTACAAATCAGTAACATTAAATACAACAATGGGCCTCATGCAGGAAGCGATATAAGAACAAATCTTCTCTTTATTTATTTTTTGGTTCGTTTCCATTTGTTCTTATTTTGTTAGTAGATTTCTGAGATTCACCAATGTTTCCTGATATTTGCTCTTCTCTCAGGTAAGATCACTTTACAGGTGGTCGAGAGCACTCTCACCAAGATAAACTAAATATTTCACTTTACAAACTGTTATTTCGGGAAATGTACATTTTTTAATTCGAGCAACATAAAAATAAATCGCTAAAATATATCAAATTTGTATGATTATGTGTTTTAGAGTAATTATAAATATTGTATGATTACATTTCTGGATTTCTGGAAATACTATTTCTCCATTGATTCCAGTTAATACGATAATAAAGCCCTTGGATGACATTGCTTAAGCTAAAACGGCCAATTTAGGGTGTTTTCTCTCACCGATGGGCTCCACCGACGCTTCAACGTTTCCAATCGTCCGACTAGTGCTAAAGGTACAAACAGTGGCGGCTGGTGGAAATGTTCTAGGTAGGGCCATCTTATCAATTTCAGCAAACATCCCAGTATGATTTAATGCAAAAAAAATGTAAGTATCAAACACTCATTATTACTTGGCAGTTAAATATTTAACATGTATTCCAACACGAAAACAATCAGTAAATAACACTTATATAATATAATATAACATGTTTATTTATTGAGATGCCCCTATGGACCTTGTTATAGGAGGTAAAGATCAGGAGAAGTAAACATGAAGTGTAATTATGAATACTGATGTTAAATTAAGCTATGATGAGTTTTCACTGTTAATTTAACATCTCTATTACATGTTGATGCCTCCATGACCAAGTTAAGCAGATGAGACTGAGGCTATGTAGAAGAAAAGATGTTCACTTTGCCGAATATGTAGCTTGACAGAGTTCTCCATGTGTGTCCTGGTGTTCTCATGTTTCCTTACCTCCTCACTCCCGTAACTGTCCGTGCTGGATCCGTCCCCGTTGTTTTAAAAAGCTAAATAAATGATTAGCATGACGTCATCCAGCTAGCCAAACCTGTCTGGTGTACAGCTAGTGAAGCTTCGCATGTAGTCTGCTATCTGATTGTGAGGTCAGGCTGATCTGATATCAGCTCTTTGGCTGCAGAATCTCCGCCAAAGTTCTCCTCTCAAACGGGTCTTGGAGGAGGAGTGCTCGCGCTGGCGCTCGCGCGTAGAGACTACTCCTGACGAGAACGCGCAGCGAGGGGGGCCTGATCGTTCTGGCCCCAAGCTGAATCTATTTGAGGGCGCTGATTGGCTAAATTGTATGTCACTCATTTATATCTTGAATCAGCAATTGGCTAAACTGCTTCATAGACCCGTCTCTTTTGGGCCAAAACGATCAAGCCCCCCTAGCGGCGCGTTCTCAGAGTGTCGCGCACACAGGCAGAGAGCACGAGCAGGAAAAGCATATATTTTGCGCAGATATCATATTTTACACACATTACTGGGTACATTCCACAGTTCAAAAACACAAATATTGACAATTTGTATAATTTATGATTATTATAATTTTATTTTTTATTTTTATTTTTTTTTGTGTGGCTCATGGTGGGGCCATGCCCCATGGCCCTCTATTGACCAGCCGCCACTGGGTACAAACCACAGAAAATATGGCGACAGACGCTCCCTCACGGCCGACCTTCTGCCCGGCGTGTCCCTCAAAGCAAGGAATCTCTGTGCACGACATGTTCAACATTATTAAACATTGAATAAGCAATAGCTGTGCAGCAGCGTCAGGGCTCTGTAAAAGAAGCTCTGAGTGACCCTGAAAATGAATAGCATACATTAGGGCAAGGCAAGTTTATTTGTATAGCACATTTCAACAACAAGGTAATTCAAAGTGCTTCACATAAAACCATTAAAGCATCAAAACATAAGGCAAAAGAAAAGGAGATTTAAAAACAATTAAGAACATTCATTAAAACATTAAAAAACAGTGCAAGAAATAAAATGCAGTCGTAAAATGCAGAAATGCAGGAAATTGATTAATATATTAATTGAATGTGGTTCAATTAAAGGCAGCAGCAAACAGAAAGGTCTTCAATCTTGATTTAAATGAGCTGAGGGTCTCATCAGACCTGCAGCTTTCTGGGACTTTGTTCCAGATATGTGGAGCAGAAAAACTGAACGCTGCTTCTCCATGTTTAGTTCTGACTCTGGGAACAGAAAGTAGACCGGTCCCAGACGACCTGAGGGGTCGGGATGGTTCATAAGGTAGCAGCAGATCAGAGATGTATTTTGGCCCTAAACCATTCAGGGGACAGCATATTGATCTTAAAGTCAGATTGTGTGGCAGCTCTGTACAACCAGAGGATGAGATAACAGGTCACTGGACGTGCTGACGAAAGATGCCACGCGTGTGTGTTTTTTTCCCTGCTCTGCCACTGAATGTGCATTTTTCGAGGTCTTTTCCGGAGCCGCTGAGAGCGCGTCGAGGTCAGAGAGATGAGCCGAGCTGGGATTTCCTCCAACCCCATCCTGGTGCTGCTCTCTCTCTCTGGTCTCTAACAGCAAGCCCGACAAAATACAGAGGACATTTTATGAGTGTTAGTCACTCAAATGTTCAGTAGAATGTTTTCGCTTTTTGGCAACATTTTATTTGTATTTCCAAAAGATATACCCTTGATGAATCCCCCAAAACTCATCTAATCTAGGTCAACTAAAAGACCATCTAAAGGTCCAACTAAAGGTCCAACTAGAGATCCAACTACAAGTCCAACTAAAGGTCCAACTAAAGGTCCAACTAGAGATCCAACTAGAGATCCAACTACAAGTCCAACTAAAGGTCCAACTAAAGGTCCAACTAGAGATCCAACTACAAGTCCAACTAAAGGTCCAACTACAAGTCCAACTAAAGGTCCAACTAAAGGTCCAACTAAAGGTCCAACTAGAGATCCAACTACAAGTCCAACTAAAGGTCCAAATAGAGAACCATCTACAAGTCCAACTAAAGGTCCAACTAGAGATCCAACTACAAGTCCAACTAAAGGTCCAACTAAAGGTCCAACTAGAGATCCAACTACAAGTCCAACTAAAGGTCCAACTACAAGTCCAACTAAAGGTCCAACTAAAGGTCCAACTAGAGATCCAACTACAAGTCCAACTAAAGGTCCAAATAGAGAACCATCTACAAGTCCAACTAAAGGTCCAACTAGAGATCCAACTAAAGGTCCAACTAAAGGTCCAACTAAAGGTCCAACTAAAAGTCCAACTGAAGGTCCAACTGAAGAGGATTAATGAAAGCAGAAAGAGATAAGTGACTCCTACTTAGCTGGACCAAATCTGATAAAGTTAGAACTAAAGGAGTCAATACATAAAGAAATATGATTATAATCTTAATTCTTGCTTTCACGAGATCCAGCCCTTCCAACCATTCGACAGCCGAAGTTGAAACCCACGCGAAAAGGGTCCCGACAACTACCGCTGTTCGAATCGGAAGAGCTGCGAGCTCGCCATTATGTACAACCAAACTGTAAAATGAAAAAGGGTTTATTGGTACACACCTCTAGGGGACAGGAACCGGTCCGTTGGGCCATCCCAGCAGACCCAGGGGGGTGATAGGTAAATCCAAATCTAGAGTTAGGTAGACCATGACACAACCATCACACTAACCTACCTAACCACTAACCGTTTTGTTTTGTTTGTTTTCATTTCTCTGCTTTCATTTCGTTTTTGTTTTTCACATGCTATGCTACAGTGCAGACGTTATCACAAGATCATGATGTAGCAATTGAGTGTATTAGGAATAATGCCTTGCTTACCTATGATTTGTGTATATGTTTAATGTAGTTAGTTAGTCATCTGCCCAGATGCCGCCTTAGTGTCTGCCCAGACATCTTGAGCCTCTATGAACTATGAACACTGACTGTTAAACCATCCCTTTCTTCCCAAAACTACATGGACTGTTTAACCTTTTGTGCTCTCAGAACTACATGGACTGTATGACACCACATGGAAGCCCACGTCAGTCCTTGGTTTGCCCTAAAGACCGTGGCCAGCACCTCACTCTTCAGGCCAAAGGGGGGATGTTGGGATCTGACTATATGGCTTCGACATGTGCTGTGGAACAAAGAGAGAGTCAGGCCTTCCCTTTTGCAAGCAAAGGTTTCATCCTGATTGTAGTTTGATGAGCACCAAACCCCCAACTCTGAAGAAATTCACATTAGGGTGTGAGTTTCCTCCCCCCAGAAACTATGCGTTCCTTAAGTTACCTGAAACCACCGCTGCAATCGAATTGGCCGAGGGCCAAGACACCCCAGGACCCCTGTGGTTCAGCCACCGTTCTACAAAACTACCAGAACACCCCCACCTCAACGCTTTTTCCATCGATCCCTCCGGGGTAGCAGGAGGCACGCACTACAACGTTGTTTCCCCTTTTTAAACAAAACCTAGGTAACAGTTTATATTCGCTGGCCGAATTCACCAAACTGTCTATTTTATCTTTGTTCGTATCCACGAAGCGAACCCTGCAGAAGTGAAGAAGCAATACTTCTTCAGAAAGAGAGAGAGAGAACTTCCACTCTCCACCAAGCGCTTCGTTTGCTCCGGCCATAAGGACGCGAAAGTCCCTTATCCAGACGACAGCGATTCTCTCCCACCGAGAGCAGCCGCGCTGACTGAGAAGTTGGTGTATTTCATGCTCCCGTGATTTGTGTTGAGATAACGTGAGCCGCCTAGTGAGGTCGAAGTTGCTTCTCATCAGTTCAGGAGGGCAAACCCGCCGGCTGAGACAAAGAGTCGCGGTTCTTGCTCCCCTGGCTGAGAGAGCAATCTTCCGTACTCCAGCGCGGCGCGAAGGATCTTAATATCTTGTTTTATTTCATTTCATTTTGTTCCTTTCCCTTCTCTTTTACTAATCCACACACACATATAGCTTTGAGCTAATGTAGCTACGTGCTAAACCGCTACCGGCACGTGTAGACGCCGGGTCGCCTGTTGGATATCCGCCATTTTGGGTCTCGCGCATGAGAGACGTCACCATGTCCCAACTACGTCATACGTCGCTGAGCTGTTCCCTTGCTCCTCCCCCTACGTACACACGTTCCCAACAATTGATTATAAACTAATATTTATACAACGTATTCAACTTTTAAACTCTCTGTCTCCTCTCCTGCAGCTCGCAGTCCCATCTTCTCCCACCTCATCATCTCTGTGAAGGGTCTGTGGACGATCCGGGCGTTCGGGCGTCAGACCTACTTCGAGATGCTCTTCCACAAGGCGCTGAACACCCACACGGCCACCTGGTTCCACTACCTGGCCACGCTGCGCTGGTTCCTCTTCCGCTGCGACATGATCTTCGTCCTGTTCTTCACGGCCGCTGCCTTCATCGCTGTGGGAACCAACAGTGAGTGACGTGGGCGAAAGGGGGAAGCAAGTGTGGATTCAGGATATGTTGCATGTGTTTCGTACGATAACGGTTGCCCCAAATAAGCTGAAACTGAGAAGTCTCTATGGAGGGAACATCTTGTAATTCCAGTAAGTAGGTTAGTTAGTAAACACCTTATTATTTCCTCTGGGCCTATCGAGTGAAGACGCCTCGGCCTTATCTGTGTGTCACAGTGAGTAGGGTCACATATCAGCATCGTAACAGACAGTTAGTCTGTGATAACCCATCAGAAGCGCTGGAATGCCACCGGATAAAATGTCATGTACAGAAGGAAGTGTGTGTGTGTGTGTGTGTGTGTGTGTTCAATTAAATGAATGGGAAACACAAGTGTACACTTACAAACACTGCTGCTGCTGCGTCATGACACCGTGTTTATGTTGAGAGCAGATTAAAGGGTCATTTCACAGCTCATTATTTCCAATAGAGCAAGAAGCAGAGCGGCAGCACCTGACGGCTGCTCTGACATCAGAGAGAAGAGAGAGCTGCTTCGATTGGACA
>JAFEUB010001002.1:70000-127500 GCA_024529925.1 Ophthalmolycus amberensis | reverse complement strand
TGTAGATCGGTCTGTTGGGTCGAACCGGTTCAGGGAAGAGCACCCTGCTCTCCGCTCTGCTGCGTCTCGCCTCCACCGACGGGGAGATCTCCATCGACGGCGTCTCCTGGAGCTCCGTCTCCCTGCACGAGTGGAGGAAGGCCTTCGGGGTGGTGCCGCAGGTACGTCTGTGGCACACACGGCATGCCCAAAAATCCAGATACTGTTGAGAGGATATCTTGGTCGGTGAATGAGAAACTCATTCCAACTCAATTTCAATGAAGCAGAAAGAAAGCAGTTTGGCGATGGGGAAGGTGCAGCCAGAAGAAGTTCAAACAAATGTTCAGAATTCAGCTTTTTAGAGACTTACATCTGAAACAACGAAGTTTTCAAACATGAATAATTCACTTTTTTTTATGGCACTTTCGTACAAGATATGCAGCACAAAGTTTGAGATTTTAACTGAAGTAAAGATACTACCACCATTGTAACTGATTGAAATGTTTTCTCCGGTTGAACAGAGAGTTTTTATTCTGACCGGAACTTTCCGGATGAACCTGGACCCACACGAGCGTCACAGCGACGAGGAGCTGTGGAGGGTCGCCGAGGAGGTGAGGCTGCTTCCTGGTTTCCTCTTCTGGTTGTTGGTAAACCGGTCTGGTCTGCCACACAGTTTGATGTTTAATAATTAATTAAAGGTAATGGAGCTTTTATTTTTGTGAGATGGCAGTTTAGCGGCTCTTTTAATGTGCATCTAAACCAAAACAATTACAAAAACATCTCATAATCTTCGTCTCTAAATGAAGCTTCAGCGTCAGCAGAATGAAAACTTGTCTTTCAACTAAATGTTTCAGCTTTAAACCAAATTCTCTTTCAAACATGTTTTTGCGAGTGAACCACAGCTCCTCGTCCCCGTGACGATCAGCTGAGTGGACCTCTGAAGTAAAAATCTGTCCCGTGTGTCGTCAGGTGGGCTTGAAGTCGGTGATCGAACAGTTTCCAGATAAGCTGGACTTCCAGCTGGAGGACGGAGGCAACGTGTTGAGCAACGGACACAAACAGCTGCTGTGTCTCGCCCGCTCCATCCTCAGCAAAGCCCGCATCCTGCTGCTGGACGAGCCCTCGTCCTACCTCGACCCCATGTCAGTGTTAAGGCCCAACCACTCTCATCTCTCTGTGTGTGTGTGTGTGTGTGTGTGTGTGCTGTTAGTTATAGTACATTACAACCTTCCACCGCTCTATATTTGATTCACAATGCAGCTTTACTTTACTCTAAACGGCACATTCACATTGTGCCGTTTAGAGGCGAACTAAGAAAAAAGTGGCTAAAATGTGATTGTCGTTCCACAACCTGTGCACTACTTTTAAATGTGTTTTTGTGCAGACAAAACCCCTTTTGAGTTAAAAAATATCTTTTTGTCACGACCCATAAATGTGAATGTAAATAATAGAAAATCTTATGTTGCTGATTTTGCTTGTAACTTCATTTATATAGATATAAATTTAGCAAAACGTTGATGTTTAATGCGTCAAAAATGTCAAACTTTAGACTCAGGTCTCTATTTCATGTCCCTAACAGATCGACTTCGGGTTCATTAATAAGAGCGTCGTCATCCTGCCTGTTTAACCAGAGTCTCTTTGATATTTGTCTTTTCTTTTGTCTTTTGTGGACAGTTTAGAAGCTTAAATCTAAAGAAACGTTGCTCCTACTGCGACACTTAAACACAACTGATACCTCAGAGTGATCGAGGGTTTAAGTGTGTTGTTTTTTTGTGGCAGTAGAAATCACCCACATCCCACAGGTGTGGTGCTCCCTGTCACTGCATATGGTGACAATCTAAGTGCTTACAGTAACTCTGTGTGTGTATCCAAACATATGTGCTTAGACACACACACACACACACACACACATAATGGTAAATGAAGCCTATAATGAGCACTCTAGTTTAACCCGCGGCCAACGCTGCCTGAAAGGGGAGCAGAGCGCTGAAGCTAATGTGCGTTAGCAGTGGAGCGAGACGGCCTTTGATGATGAAGATGATGATGACGGTGGTGTGTGTGTGTGTCTGTGTGTGAGCAGAACGCTGCAGGTCCTGAGGAAGACGCTGAAGCATTCGTTCTCCAGCTGCACCGTCATCCTGTCAGAACACAGAGTGGAGCCGCTGCTCGAGTGTCAGTCCTTCCTGGTAACTAGTGGATCAAACATGGATTTTAATGATGAAATCAGTTTAAAAAATGTATTAATCTCGAAGGAAATTCTTGTGCCAGAAACTCGAAACACTATTTAAATGTTTATATCAATGAGACAGAACTCCTCCCCTGTATGTTGGTTGTGGTTCTGTACACCTGTGTGTTTACATGTTAGTAACGTTAGAGCCCCGCCCCTTCCTGTTGACCACCATTGGACCTCGTTCCCGTTTGAATTGTGCCGTGAATGACACTAATTATGTCATGTTAATGAGATAATTTCTTGCGAGTCAAGAAAGAAAAGAAAATGTTGTCATAAAACTGTAAAAGTCTGCGACTGTACGTAATGAGAAAGATTTAACGCCCAAAATTGGCGGGAGCTGTGGGCGGAACTGACGCTACGGTTCCTGTGTGTTTGGGTTTCGTACCGCGATTCAACAACAACGGGTCTCACTCGTTAGCTAACTCACTCAGCTAGCTAAGCACCTCCAATCGTTGGCTAGCTTGCAAAATGATCTTTTAAATTGTAGAACATATCTGTAACTCATGGCACAATTCAAACTGGTTAAAAACAACAAAGATTGTCTCCCCGTTGACTCATTTCCCAAAATAACTTCGCCTCTCCGTACTATTCCACATGGTTACACTCCCAAGAACACACCAAATAAATGACACTTCACTGCTCCAACTCCTGAACCTTTGTCTCAGCTCATCTCTTGTTTGTCTTTTAGACTTTAGAAAACTTTATTGACCCCAAAGGGACAGCCCAGTAAACACTAAACATAGTGGAGACACAATTAAACACAGAACAACAGAGACAACAACAAAGCAACCATGCCTTTGAATACCAAGTTGTTTACAGGGCTGTCGCTCTACTGTAAACTCTGACAGGCTCAGTGAAAGAAAAAAGCATGTTTATCTTCAGATCGTCTGCATTGAACCCGACACTAAAGTTCCGAGCTGCTTTTCTTCAGTGGAAAACGTTTGTCATCCAACAGAAGAAGGTTCCACACAGTTTACACACATCCTGCACCGCACACACACACACACACACACACACACACACACACACCAGCTGGGTGTGTTTGTTGTTGCTGTGGTTGTAGAGTGCACCTAATGAGCTTTAAAGTGAATATTTAATGTTTTTCTAGAGCATCGGTGTGATTTTTAAAGCAGTCAAACCAACTAAAGGCCATTAGTTTGAGCCGGTCGTGAAGTTCCTACGAAACCTGGGAAATAGTTCCCTTTCATTTATTAAATCTTAGAAAACGCTGGTTTGGAGACGCAGCTGACTCTCCTCTCCCCTCCTCTGTTCAGATGATCGAGGGCAGCTCCATGAAGAGCTACGACTCCATCCAGAAGCTGCTGAACGAGACGAGTCACCTGAAACAGGCCATGAGCCCCGCCGACAGACTCCGCCTCTTCCCGACGGTTCACCGCCTCAACTCCAGCAAGAGGGCGTCGCCGCAGACCGCCAAGATCTCCTCGCTGCCGGAGGAGGCCGAGGACGAAGTCCACGACACTCGCCTCTAGACGGCCAGACACACACACACACACACACACACACACACACACACACACACACACACACACAGTATATTGTACACATGCTGATGTAAGCAGCTAATTCATTGAAAGTAAATTCACACGAATATAATTTGTGATGAGGATGATTTTAAGAAGTGTCTGTAATGGTTGGAGTGTTTGAATCCGGTGAGTTCAGTGCAGAACGTGGAAGCTTAAATTCATATTATGTAACATGTAAGATGTGCAGAGCGACACGGTTAGACGTCATGAGCAGATAACAACGCGTCCTAAACTCTGAGTGACTCAACTCTTGTTTGAACCGTTTAAAGTGCCTTTGCAGGTTTCAGTCGTGTTCTTTGGGAAGCTGGACAGCCTGCGTCTGATAATCCCCAAAACGTTTCTCCTCGAAAAAGCATGAATTGCATCGTAGTTACTTTTTATCTTGCAAATTTATTTTTAAAAAACTTTGTATTGGTTTGAATTGAGGGACTTTTACTTTCTAAGAAAATGTTTCTTTTTGTTCTGAACAACCAGCTACTTTTTCACTTTTCAGCCTCTTTAGATTGTTTGAAGTCGGACTGAACACAGAAGAGCCGCTGTAGAAGTCTGACTCAGTGAAGGTATCGCGTACGATCACAAAGTGTGACTGTGAGAGCTCATCAGTTAGCTTCAGGTAGGAATAAATGATGTTGCACATAAAGACTTGAACTAAGAAGCCTGATGTTGATACTAAGCCAGCTTGTTCTCCATGTCAGCCTCTGTCCACACTAAAGGGCGACTCCTCTGGTTGTATAGAAGTCTATGAGAAAATGACTCTACTTCTCTCTTGATTTATTACCTCAGTAAACATTGTAAACATGAGTTTATGGTCTCAATCTCTAGTTTCAAGTCTTCTTCAATACAGCATGATGTTCATTTAGTACATTATGGTCCATTTAGAGTCAAACAGATCATTTAGGGCGGGGCTACACAGTGATTGACAGGTCTCTACGTTGTCCGGTCTGGAGTTGTCCGTGTTTTCGTCTTACAACTTGAACTCTTTCACAGTTTGTTTTCAGTTCATGAACGTTAATTGTAAGATGTCTGGTCGCCTAAAAATGTTTTGTTGTACTTTGAAGCTCAGTCTACAGCTTACGCAAATATATCTTTTTCAAACGGATATTTTCACCTTTTAAAGTATAATTCTGTATTTTTAGCCAGTAGGTGGTGATTTGGGGCTACGTCAACGATAAGACTTCTACAGTGGCTTCATTGAAGTAGTTGGTTAGTCAGTGTTCAACACACACACACACACACACACACATGGACATCATTGGCGACTCAGAGACCTTTATTTTTCTATCTGTATGCACTTTAGAGACACCCTGAGGTACTCAGCAGCTTCAAGGACACAGTTCTTCTTCCTTTTAATTCCTCCGTAGAATGAAGCTGTAGATGTAGAATTGTGACCTTTTGTGAACAAAACACTCTTTTTACTTTAATTATTCCGCCTCTGTTACTCAATGAATTATACAGAAGACGCTAATTCATTAAAAAAAAGTACATTTTCTATTTGAAATATATATTTTTTCAGAGCCGCTGCAAACGCAAACATTAACAAGTTGAAAGTTCTGTCTTGACTTTCCCTCTGAAACTGGAACCTGTTTAAGATCTTCTAACATCACGTCATCCTCTCGTGTGTTGCTCCTTTCATGCTGTGTAGTAGTTACCGCGGTACCGCGGACAAAAGCCTCGACATGTGAACTGTGACAGATTCTGTTCTTCTTTTTTTTACAGAGTAAATTAAGAACAAAGTTGGTTCTTACGCATAGGAAAGGGACGCAGACGTCCAAAAACAATGTATGAATGTATTTGTTCAATCAACTATATTTCCAGTAAAACTATAAAGATTTTAAGAACGTCGTCGTGTTTTTGTCATTTGTGTTAAAGTTAAAGGAAATCTCTTTATTTTATTTTTTGGCGTCTTGTTTGTGGTTTAAATGAACAATTTCTACTGTAAATGCAACAGTATGTAAAGAAAAACATATTTGAACCACAAAATGATACAAACTGACTTCAGAAGCGTTCACAAAGGTTTCTCTCCATCGGTCACTTCTTTTTAAAAGTCTTGTTTTTAACGACACCGATGGTCGTTAAGTGAACTGCAGTCAGCCTCCTGTTGCTTGTGTGAAATGTTTAAACTGAATTCAACAGAAACGAGTCCGGCTGAGGATAAACTGGGATCATATTACATTTAAAAACAAAACTATGATCAGATTCATGATTTATTTTAACACAAGAACACAAAGGGGGATTTAAAAGAATAAAAAGGAGTCCGATGGGGATCTCTAACAGTGCCATTTTAATGTTAGTGCTTGAAAGACAGTTCTATAAACTCCAAACAGCTGTCGTACAGATCAAAATCATAGGCTGACTAGAATCTCTCCTGTACATATGTATAGATATATATTTATATATATAAACACGTCCGCTTCACGTAAAACTTGTCCTCAAGAGTCAGAGCGAGCACAGTGGTGACAAAAAGAATAAAGTATGAATTCCACCGTTGGGCTTAAATGACGGGCATTTAAAGTCTTTATTATGGCTTACAGTTGATAGGACGTCCTGTGTTCATACAGTTCTATTACTTATTGCCACGGTGCCGTCACTCTGAAACAAGTGACGGGTTCAGAAACAAACTCCTTTTACAAACACTATGTACACATTTCAGTTGTTTTTTTTCCAGCAGTTTAGCTTTAAGGTTTCGTCACTGTACAAGCGTCATACGTCACGTACACCAATCTATAGAGCATTTAAACGTACTAATTCTTATGTACAAATATATTTGGTAAAACCCTGATTCATTTCAACAGTATTTAAACCAACCTTGCAACTATTTAAAGATAAAACACTTGAATATCTCAAAATACTTAATAGCAAAAAAAAGAAAAGAAATTCAAATAAAATAAAAACCTGCTTGTTTCTTCTTCTTTGATCCAAAAACACTTTTCACTAAAAAGGTAACACCTTCAGTTACTCTTTGATGGCCTTAAAGCAGTAGTACGAGCACAGTATTCCACTTTAAGTACACAGAAATACTGTGTCAGTACTGTTCTGAGGCAGTTTCCACCATTGAAATACTTTCTATCTTCTACACTGTCCCGTAATAATCTGCAGGTCGATACACTGGAATAAGGCAACAGTTAAGTAACCTCTCGTTGTTTTCACCCCCCATTTAAAAGTCTTACCAAACCAAAGAAATACTTCAAATACTGTGATATAATAAAACTATGGTCCCCAAGTACACAACTGTAGTACAGTGTAACAAGTACGGATAACAAGTACAAATACTAAAAGTCAAAGGTCGTCAGGTACACAGTCCGTTACCATGGAGGGAGGTTTTCACAGCGGAGTCAGAGGAGGAGGAGTCAGAGGAGGAGGAGGAGCCTACTTGTTGTTGTTGTGTTCATGCAGGTCTCCGTGGAGGATCCAGATGTCCTCGTGTGATTGGTTGTTTTCGTTGATGTTGTTGTGGTAGTCGTAGTAGTTGTTGTTGTTGCTGCCTGGAGGAGTCGGCTTTGTTCTGCTGCTGGAGGAGGAGGCGGAGCTGGAGGCTCGTGTCTGCTGCCCCCTGCTGCTCGGGACGGGGAGCTGCGACTTTGCGCGAGAGCCCGAACGCCGGTCGCTTGTCTGGACGGACGGTGTCGGGACGGACGATGTCGGGACGGACGGTGTCTGGACGGACGGTGTCTGGACGGACGGTGTCGGGACGGACGGTGTCGGGACGGACGGTGTCGGGACGGACGGTGTCTGGACGGACGGTGTCGGGACGGACGGTGTCGGGACGGACGGTGTCTGGACGGACGGTGTCGGGACGGACGGTGTCTGGACGGACGGTGTCGGGACGGACGGTGTCGGGACGGACGATGGCGGGACGGACGTCTGGCTGGAGCTGCTGCACCGACGGGCGACAGTCTGCACAAAGAAACACAGAGTTTGGTGAGTGGGAGCAAAGTTTTACTCCTTCACAGTCAAGAAGAATCAGAATCAGCTTACGCATACATGGAAGCAGATTTATTTTAACTTGTTATTCATATTCTATCGTAACCGGTCATATTTTGTATATTTAAATTAAGCTTTTCATGTTAATGTGCTGTCAAAGTCCTTATACATGCAAACATACAATGAACTGTTTCTGATTCTCTCATTTAAATCAATAACTTAAGTATCCGATCCATATTTTGTAATTACTTGTCTAAGGCAGACATGAGTCTGGTGGTCTGAACAACTTTCATTTTGTTCAACAATAATTCATAAATTCAACTCCCTGATTAGTAACGAGCTGAATTATAGCGTCAGTTTGCTGCAGCGCCAAAACAACGAGCTCAAAGACGTCTCTGTAAAGTACAACCTACGAAGCTGCAACCATGACGTAGTTCAGTGCCGGACGGGTCAATTATGTGTGAGGTGACCGAAACACACAAGACACATGATTAAGAGCTGCAGAAAAACAATCGCACACATTCAATACATTCAAACAATGACTTGCATGCAGTAATGTGTGGGACAACATGCACACAGATCACATACAGCAGCAGCTGTTCATGTCCACGCTGAGCTGTCAGTCATTGATGCACATGTTTTGTGTTTTCGTCTCACCGTCTGCGGTCGCTGCTGGACGGCGGTTCCCTGCTCGGCCGTGTGGGGGGGCGTCCCCTCACTGGGAGGGCTGGAGAACAGGATCAGGTGGTCTTTGGTCTGAGAGATCTGCCAACGTTAAGAGGAGCCTCCTGTGAGTGTTCCACAGGTGACGGCTGACATCATTTCAATGACACGGTGGGATGGTGGTGAGCCGGTGTCATCAGAGTCATGCAGGTCGGAGATTTAGGGGATTCAAACTGATAACCAATCATTTAGAAACAAAGCTGTTGAGACATCATGTTGTCTTTCATCAGAACGCCTCTGAAACAGCATTGAAGTCATCTTTAGACACTAAACTCTAACCTCACACGAATGAAATACTAAATCATCAGATTTTAAAGAACTTTAAAAAAAATAAACAATACATTTCAAGACTCAAAGGCCCAAATCAACCAGATAAATACGTCTGAAGTCGTCACACAGCAGCTACTTAAAGATAGTGTCACCACCATGCAGGTGAAGAGCCACACACACACACACACACACCACACACACACGCACACACACACACACACACAGACGCACGCACGCACACACACACACACACACCACACACACACAGACGCACGCACGCACACACGCACACACACACACACACACACACACACACCCCCCACACACCACACCCACACACACACACACAGACGCACGCACGCACGCACACACACACGCACACACACACACACACCACACCCACACACACACACACACACACACACGCACGCACGCACGCACGCACGCGCACACACACGCACACACACCACACACCACACACCACACACACGGTGTCTATATGTGGAAGAGTGACAGCGATGCATTTAAGTCCCAGGAACAAAACATGTGACCTAAAAGCAGCGACGGCAGCGTAATTAAGAGCCGAGTGGCTTCTGACTGGTTTCTTTTATTTTGTGTCGAGCTGGATGACAGAGACGCACAGCGGCGGTCAGAGCTACATCTGATGTATTAGTCCGTCATTACATTCAAGACATTACAAAGGGTCAATGCTCAGTCCTTTGTTTGCACTTTACATTCAATAAAACACTGAATTTAAACTGTTTTTATGCTACATGGACATTATTATTATTATTAAAAAACAAACAAATACACACTTTAATGAAGGCTTATAAACGTTATGGAAAAGAGCAGATCTTTACAGATTAAAAGAGTGAATTACACTCAGAGAGAGAGAGACAGAGAGAGACACAGAGACAGAGAGAGACAGACAGAGAGAGACAGACAGACAGACAGAGAGAGACGGATGGACAGACAGAGAGACAGACAGACAGACAGAGAGAGACGGATGGACAGACAGAGAGACAGACAGACAGACAGAGAGAGACGGACAGACAGAGAGACAGACAGACAGAGAGCGAGAGACGGATGGACAGACAGAGAGACAGACAGACAGACAGAGAGAGACGGATGGACAGACAGAGAGACAGACAGACAGACAGAGAGAGACGGATGGACAGACAGAGAGACAGACAGACAGACAGAGAGAGACGGATGGACAGACAGAGAGACAGACAGACAGACAGAGAGAGACGGATGGACAGACAGAGAGACAGACAGACAGACAGAGAGAGACGGATGGACAGACATTACCTTGCTGATGTCCGGCTCTGACTTGCTGGAGCACAAAGTCTGCAGCTCTCTGATTAAATCTGTCTCGTCGTCAGAGAACACAGACAGACCTGCAGGCTCCCTAAGGACAGTCAAAGTCTTATTTTAGTTTTCCAAAACACAGCCGTGTAGCATCTCAACATGCTAACGATCGCTAGCGGAACACAAACCTCTGGGCGTCGCCGTTGTTGATGAAGCTGACGTTGGTGCTGGACAGTGAACCTGCAAACACAAACACATGTGAACAAACGTGACTTTAACAAAAGGGTCAGTTCACTTAAACCACAATCACATATTTCACACGACAGGAACCTGTGGATTAACCTGAGCAAGAGGGAAGCTGTGAAGCCTGTCAAACAGCGCCCACTGGTGGATAAGCACAGGACCCTCAGAAATACACATTTCTACATGTAGACGTTCAGACCCTTGAACCTCACCAAGTCTAGCCCCTTTAAAGAACCTGAACGCAGCTGAAGAATGCCCCCTTGTTTTATTAATGGTGCGTTCAGGCGGTGCTGGAAAGTCAGGAATTATCACATGTTGTCTTGGAAAGTTGCAGGATGTAAATAATGAAATCCAGGATTTAACTGCACTTTGTTTTTGACTCTGAAATCTAACTTCTATGGATTCAGATGTTTCTATTTCCCTGGTACCAGCTGTTATTCATTATGTCTTGAAGTGAAGCGTTACATCATGTTCATGTTAATGGCTCTTACACTGCAGTTATTCCTTACACACCGTGTCTTTTACTTCAATCATCTGCAGGGCACAGCGTCCTGGACCTTCAGAGGACCCAAGCCCCTGAAGGCAACCCACCGATGCTCTAGCAGAGCAGCCTTCTTACCCTCTCTGAAGGACCCGCCTGAGCTCCAGCTCGAGGCGGGGCTTCCCTTCTTCCGAGGACTGGTGTTGGATCGTCTCAACTTGCCGCTGTCCCGCCCCTTTCTACCTCCTCCGTCGCCACTTGCTTTATAGCAGCCGATGGCCGACAGAGGGAAGGTCCCGCCCCGAAACTCCAGCAGATACCTGTCGATCTCTGCAGGAGATGATGAGGAAAGAAAAATACACATCAGTGTCGTTTTATGTCGTACTTTGTCTTTTCTATCCTCCAGTAGGAGGAACCGTCTTCATCACGCACCGTGTCGAGGCAGCGGGCAGCCCTGGAGAACAGCCTTGTTGACCAGGATGCTGAGAGCGGCCTTCACCACGGCCTGCTGCCCGGCGGTCAAGCCACAGCTGCTGGGAGACGATCGCTGCGATGAGGAAGAGGAGGAGGTGCTGTAGAGGGAGGAGGAGGAGGAGCAGCGCTTGGCTGTTACCCGCGAGATGATGGCTTCTTCTACGCGGGGGACGACCACGGCGTTCCAGAGCCGAGACAGCCACCTGTAAACACACAGATACACCATAACCAGTCAGGCTGGATGTGATCGAAGATGTCACAACAAATACCAGAAAATAGTATGTAAAGAAAGTCACCAAAAAGTCATAAAAAAGTCACAGTATAGTCATAAAAACGTCATAAAAACGTCATAAAAATATGCAGGCTTGTCAGCAAATTGGACCTAATCAACACAGCGTCTAGCCTGTGTCTGCTAACACAGCTTCTAAACAAAACCTGGGTGCTTTATTAAGTGGGAAACGTGCAATTTGATATATCACAAACATACACACACACACACACACACACTGAAAACACCTGACGACTGCCTGTGTGTTGTCGGGGACCACGGGGCAGGACAGGAAGAGCTGCGGGCCCAGCAAAGCCTCGTGGGTCCCCAGACGGGCCAGACAGGCGTTGAGCTGCTGCCACACCTGGTTCACCCACAACACACACCGCTCCATGACGCCAGCAGGCGACCAGACTCCAGTGCCCATCTGGAGCAGGTAGAGGAAGGGACACAAGTTGTTTTCTCTCCATGTATATATTTCTGAAATTGAAATTCTTTTGGAATCATTGTGGTGAACACGTCGTCTGCAGCTGGGACGAAGCCTCCCACCGACCTTGTGGAGCAGCTTTCTGCGGAGGTGTCTTCCCAGCAGGCCGTGCAGCGGCTCCTGGTCCCAGCGCAGCGTCACCCAGCGGAAATGCTGCTGGAGGCGGAGCTCCGAGCCCTGCAGGCGGGGCTTAGTCAGCGTCGCAATCAGGAAGCTGCCTTCGTGAAAGCGGTGGGGACCTGAGGGACAGAAAGTGGATCATCTTCCATCATTTAGTCAACATTTATCATAAGATGACGTCTACACAGTTTTACAGAGGGGCAGTTCATCGCACTACTAAGCACACTTTTTGTATATTTATTAAACTTTTTTCGAGTTATTCTGATTCTGCGGTTTTATTTTAAATATTGAAATGTTAATATCAGATTCTAATCCTGGATAGAACCTGCGTAAAGATGACGACCCACATGTGAAAGGTTTAGCAGGACTTGATACAGAACTTTATCTTTGGTAGAATATGGCAACATGTATTTAAAGCAGAATAAAGTTTATTTACATTTACGATCGGATGTTGAAGTTTTCTGGTGATATTAAAGCTGCTTTAAGCAATTTTGTGTCTCTTCTCCTCCACAAATAAATCAGGTTTTAATATTTTAACGTTGCTCTCAAATAAAGAATGAAAACATAATGACACAACACAAGTCTCCAGTCGTAAACATTGAGACTATCATGCTGTGATTACTGCACAGTGAGGCTTTAAACAGCCGGCTGCAGCGAGTCGTACCGGTGCTGAGGACCAGCGGTGAAGCAGAGCTCCTGTTGTCCAGACTGGGGCAGAGGTCTCCCAGCAGGCCTGTGAGGGATGAAGCCTTCTCCAGTCCCTCCAGCAACACCACCACACAGGGACCACCCGAGCCCACCGCCGGAACCAGGAACCCTGAGACGGGAGAGAACATTGAGATTTCTAATGACAACTAACGGTGAACTGATAATCCGTCACGGGGATTATGTTCCACTGTTCTGCTTCTCTAGAACTTACTGACATATTGTTTCTTTATTCTCTTCTTTTTGTTACTTTCTTTATGGATTTCTTCATGGATTACGTGTTGTGTAAGATTATTGCTGCTTCAGGTATTCATACTTATTCTAATGACCACCGAAGTCTGATTAACCCTTTAATGTGAAGAGGAATTTATACTTGTGTAGCATGTCATCATGTTTGTGCGTGTGTGTATGTATGCGTGTGTGTGTGTATGCGTGTTTGTAGGTGTGTGTGTGTATGTGTGTGTGCGTGTATAGGTTTGTGTGTGTGTGTATGTATGTGTGTGTGTGTGCGTGTGTATATGCGTGTTTGTAGGTGTGTGTGTGTGTATAGGTTTGTGTGTGTGTGTGTATGTATGTGTGTGTGTGTGTATGTGTGCGTGTGTGTGTGTAGGTGTGTGTGTGTGTGTGTATGTATGTGTGTGTGTGTGTGCGTGTGTGTGTATGCGTGTTTGTAGGTGTGTGTGTGTGTATAGGTTTGTGTGTGTGTATGTGTGTGTGTGTGTATAGGTTTGTGTGTGTGTATATGTGTGTGTGTGTGTGTGTGTATATACGTGTTTGTAGGTGTGTGTGTGTGTGTGTATAGGTTTGTGTGTGTGTGTATGCGTGTTTGTAGGTGTGTGTGTGTGTATAGGTTTGTGTGTGTGTATGTGTGTGTGTGTGTATAGGTTTGTGTGTGTGTGTGTGTATGTGTGTGTGTGTGTATATGCGTGTTTGTAGGTGTGTGTGTGTGTGTGTATAGGTTTGTGTGTGTGTGTATGCGTGTGTGTGTGTATGCGTGTATGTGTGTGTGTGTGTGTGTGTAGGTGTGTGTGTGTAGGTGTGTGTGTGTATGTGTATGTGTGTGTGTGTAGGTGTGTGTGTGTGTGTGTAGGTGTGTGTGTAGGTGTGTGTATGTGTAGGTGTGTGTGTGTGTGTGTGTAGGTGTGTGTGTGTGTGTGTGTAGGTGTGTGTGTGTGTAGGTGCGTGTGTGTGTGTGTAGGTGTGTGTATGTGTGCGTGTGTGTGTGTGTAGGTGTGTGTGTGTAGGTGTGTGTGTGTATGCGTGTGTGTGTGTAGGTGTGTGTGTGTATGCGTGTGTGTGTGTAGGTGTGTGTGTGTATGTGTGTGTGTGTAGGTGTGTGTGTGTGTAGGTGTGTGTGTGTGTGTGTAGGTGTGTGTGTGTGTAGGTGTGTGTGTGTGTGTGTGTGTGTAGGTGTATGTGTGTGTGTGTGTGTGTGTGTGTGTGTGTGTGTAGGTGTATGTGTGTAGGTGTGTGTGTGTGTGTGTGTCCCTACCACAGCTGATGAAAATCTCCAGCAGCTGCTCTTTGGTCAGGCTCTCATCCACCTCCACCCTCACCACATCACAGCCGAGCCCCCCCATCTCCTGCTTGGACTGGTGGAGACGAGAGAAAGAGAGAGGGAGGGGGAGAGAGAGAGCGAGGGAGAGAGAGGGAGGGGGAGAGAGAGAGAGAGGAAGAGAGAGGGAGGGGGGAGAGAGAGAGAGAGAAAGAGAGAGGGGGGGGGAGAGAGAGAGAGAGAGAGAGGGAGGGGGAGAGAGAGAGAGAGGGAGAGAGAGGGAGGGGGAGAGAGAGATAGGGGGGGGAGAGAGAGGGAGAGAGGTAGAGAGAGAGAGAGAGAGAGAGAGAGAGGGGGAGAGAGAGAGAGAGAGGGGGCGAGAGAGAGAGACAGAGGCAGAGAGACAGAGGCAGAGAGAGAGAGAGAGAGAGAGAGAGAGAGGCAGAGAGAGAGAGAGAGAGAGCGCAGAGAGAGAGCGAGAGAGAGAGAGAGAGAGCGCAGAGAGAGAGGGAGAGAGAGAGAGAGAGAGAGAGAGAGACAGAGGCAGAGAGAGAGAGAGAGAGCGCAGAGAGAGAGGGAGAGAGAGAGAGAGACGTAAGAAGGGAGCACGTTGTCATGGAAACAAAGAGAATCTACTACTAAGGGCCGGGAGAAGCAGCGAGAGGAGAATGTGAACGAGCAGAGAGGGCTTCTCCATCCACACCGTGCTATCAGAGAGAGAACATTCTGTTTCCATTGTTCCTGTCTTTATATTTTCAAATGTCGTAGTACATCAGTATATAAACATGTCTGCCTGTATACAGGTATACAGGTATACCTGTATACCTGTATACCTGTAGACATGCAGACAGTACTTACACGTGGTAAACAGACGACATGAAGACAAAAGAAGATGTGACTGAATTCCTACTGACTAATCAAACACAGTCATCAGTCATCAGAAGGCCAACAAGCTGTCGTTTATAAGAAGTTATTGCAAATAAATGTACAACCTTGAAACATTCGTTTTTCTGAAGCATTAATATTCAGCAGACTGCTGTGACTCTAACATAATGAAGTTCTACTGTACGAACCATCTCTGACCTGTAGATGCGTTGAAGCCACACTGGACCTGCAGTGTGTTGCATCATGCTGTGCTGGTTTTACTGTTTGCATCCTATTTCTGTTTCATTGCATCATCACACTGTGCAACAGAGTCACATTTAACTTCTCTTTAAAACAGGAGGGGGAGGGGCTAGTGTTTCCCAAACCTAAAACATTAAAACAAATCTCACTTTAAGTGAGTTAGTCAGCTCTCTCCTTCACTCAAGACATCAAGATGAAGCCTAACTTAGATAAACACACCACTCTAGTGCGACAAGATCGGCGCGAGAGCAACAAATAATCATGATCATCATTTTATAACGCTCTGCAGCTTCACGCTTCAGTGAAACTGCCGGACGTACTTTGATGCAGCGAGCGACCAGGTTGGCGATGTATTCCTGACAGCTGCCCTCGAGCCCGTGAAAGATGAGGTTCCCGTACTGCTCCACCTGGATGGAGAGAGAGAGAGAGAGAGAGGGAGAGACAGAGAGAGGGAGAGACAGAGAGAGAGAGAGAGAGAGAGAGAGAGAGAGAGAGAGAGAGAGACAGAGAGAGAGAGAGAGAGAGAGAGAGAGAGAGAGAGAGAGAGAGAGAGAGAGAGAGAGAGAGAGAGACAGAGAGAGAGAGAGAGAGAGAGAGAGAGAGAGACAGAGAGAGAGAGAGAGAGAGAGAGAGAGAGAGAGAGACAGAGAGAGAGAGAGAGAGAGAGAGAGAGACAGAGAGAGAGAGAGAGAGAGAGAGAGACAGATGGTTTACAAAATGTTATTTGCACTAAAATAATAATAAATGACCTCACTCAATAACAGAAGGCTACTCATTAATACACTTTGTGTTTGAAGCCGCTATTTGTGCACCGTGTCGGATATATTAGTATTGTACTATTAGTAGAGCCAAACATCTCCAATAACTTGATCCAATTAAAACAAAGATTAGCTATTATTTATTAATAATAGAATTGTTGCAGCCCAAACTTCCATAAGAAGTCTCTGTGTGGAGACTCTGAGGATTAAAGCCTCAGCTTACTGTCACAACAATAAACCAGTCGTGAAGAAGACTCAAAGCTTTGACTCTGAGCCACGAGATGCTGCTGCTCCTGTTTCTCTGTGATGTTTTATTGCTCTTGTAAAAACTGTAAATCTGTTATCTTGATTTCCACTCAGCTCTCACTGCTTCACCTCGACACGGCCAGCAGGGGGCGCTGCAGCTGTGGAGCTTCAATCCTCACTTTGCTTTCATCCGACCGTCACTTCGTCTCACTTCGACTCACTTCGTCTCCCCGTGTCTCTCTCTCTCTCCCTCTCTCTCGCTCCCCCTCTCTTTCTCTCTTTCTTCACCATCCTCTCGCTGCAGTCCCCCCCCCCCATATCTATTTTTTGACGTCTTACTCATCTAATCCCCTCAATCCCTCGCAGCACTCCTTTCTTGTGTGTTTTTCGTACCAGGCGGACGTAGTTGTGCAGCAGCGGCAGCGGGAAGAGGTGTTCCAGAGCCAACTCATCGAGACACGACTCAGACAGGCCTGTCAAAAACACACACACACACACACACACACACACACACACACACACACACACACAATGAATCCTCAAACCCGCTCTGGTTTACATGCTCAGTGTCGGCGAACAACCGCGAGCTCCGACTCCTCCGTGACATCACACGGCTGCAGAGCTGAAGGTGCCCTACTCCAGAGGTTGAACAGCTGTTTGTCCTCAGGTGATCTCCAGCTTGAGATGAAGTCATGAATGTGTCACTTCACAGCTCGTAATGCTTCTCTGTCAGTGAGACGTGTTCATCTGCTTCCTCATCCCTCACCAAAGGTTCTCATTAAAGATCTAAGTGTATGTGTGAGATATTCTATCAGTGTTGATCACACCCAAAACAAACACATTGCACCCTGATGTTTCCTCTTTGTCTCCATCTTCCTGGGAACAACTACGAGACAACTATGTAACAAGATATTCATAGGAAGTCGCCTGGAAAGAACTTTTTAAAGTAATTAAGTACTAATTAGAGGGAAAATGGAGACGGTATTCATATACACCTCTAATTAACTGTCACATTAATCTAGAGAGTCTTTTATTAAGGTCGGCTGAACGTGGAAAAAGTTATGAATTTGTTGTGACGTAAGCATACATTTTCACATTTAAGGGGAATAAAGTTTGCAATGATAAGTTGATATCTACTTGGGTTTTAAATGAGGTTGTTTTCATCTCCATCTTACCCCACAGTTGGTTCAAAGAAAATGTGTAACTAGGAAATGACAGACCTGTAAAATCAAACATTACCATTGAATGTGATAAGATGGACTAGTAGTCAGAGTGCAGCCCTGATCTGAAGGAGTTGGACGGACGGGTCGATACGGACGTCTGAGTCAGGACTTCACCAACCGCTTCACTTAACGAGACGTCTTCCGAAAAGACGGGAAGAAAACGAGTACGAAGGAGGAGACGGAGGACGATGCAGAAGAAGGAGAAGAAGGAGAGTTTGGCTGCTCAGCCGGATTCTCATGGTGCCAGAATTTTGTTCCGTCTTTTTCCTCCTGACTCACCGAGACGTGACGTTGACTGGATAAAGCAGCAGACAGTGAGAAAGATTATTCCGTTAATCTGTGGAGCGTAACGGTCTGCCGCTGTGACTCATCTATAGTCATCTACAGCGGTGTCCGAGGAGCCGACCGGGTTCTGAGCTCTTTACTGGGCCCAGTTGGCTCTTTCAAAAACTGTGTTAAAACCAAGAGATCATTTGGATACCGCTGGCTTCAACATTCCTTCACCGACAGATCTGAACACCATCAAATCATTTGAACAGATCATTCTTAAAAGATTAAAAAAGTAAAGTTTTGCCCCGGTTGGAGAGACAGTTGTCCAACCAGAGCTTTGTAGGCCGGATTAAAGCTGCATTCTCTCTAGTGTCCACCAGGGGGCGACTCCTCTGGTTGTATAGAAGTCTATGAGAAAATGACTCTACTTCTCTCTTGATTTATTCCCTCAGTAAACATTGTAAACATGAGTTTATGGTCTCAACCTCTAGTTTCAAGTCTTCTTCAATACAGCATGATGTTCATTTAGTACATTATGGTCCATTTAGAGTCAAACAGACCATAAAGCAGGGGATGCTTTAGGGCGGGGCTTACTGTGATTGACAGGTTGCTAACAGGGTGTTTTCGTCTTACACCTTTAACTCTTTCACAGTGTGTATTCGGTTCATGAAAGTTAATTCTAACATTTTTGGTCGCCTAAAAAATCCAATTCAGCGTTCGGTTGTGTGGTTGCAAATAAACAAGATGGCGAGCTGAAGATCCTAACATCGACTCCCACCGGTGTCCTTGTGCATCCTGTCGCGGCCACCAGAAATGCCCAAGATGTGGCACCACAACCATCTGTCATTATGTTTTATATGCACTTGAAGAGCAACAAAACATCTGGAGCATGGATCTATTTTATCATCGACATACATTCATATACTGTACATGCAGCTCTTTCATCTTTAAATCGTTCCTTTGACAGTTTTAAGCCTGTTTATGTTTCTGTGTGGATGAAGTACGTAGACCCTGACCTGCTCTATGTGACGTTAGCCTCGGACCAACAGATTAACTATTGAGATTAATTACGATCATTTATTGATTCAGATTCAGGCTGATTATTAATCAGTCAAAAATACTTATTCTATAAGAATGTCCTGGCCTACATGTTCCCTCCCGGCGCTGTGACTCACGTCCTGCTACATCGCTGCCCACGCTGCCCATGCATCCAAAACTGATTTCTGAGGCTCTTTCATGCAACACATTTGTTCTGGTTCTGGTTTCCTGAGCGAACAGCAGACTCTGGTTTGTCAGGTTTGTACCTTTGAGGCGGAGGGTGATGCTCTGGCCCAGAGGCTTTCGGACCAGGTCCCAGGGGGACAGAGGCAGCTCCTGATCTGGCAACCACTCGGTGTCTCCTGGAGGAGGAGAGCAGAGACAGACAGTGAGACGTCATCACGAACACAAAGGTGTGAAACAAACTAAAACAAACTAGAAATACACAGGCCCTTTAGTATATGAATGAAATATGGTATGTGCATAAGTTATATGCACCATAATGTATCATTTATCTGCATGTCTTTGCTGCCACATCCGTCTTTCTACCTAAAGCACAGAACGTAAACAAAGAGAATATTCTGCTTTTCCTTCTCTGATGTAAGAAGCAGGAGAAACAGGACGGCGTCTCTCACTGGGGCTCATCAGAGGATGTGTAACGGGACGCATCATGAGAGGAGTTTTACCAATTAAAATGTCTTCTTTTGGAGAGTTGAGCGGGTTTTCTTTTTCTTATAATAGCAAACCCAGATAATAGAGAACCAAACCAGTATAAAACCCATGTCATTATATGTTACATGTTCACATCTCACATGCTCTGAAGATAAGTCCCTTTGTCTCACCGACCTGTTAATTGGGATGTGATGCTGAAGTGTGACGAGTTGTTTTGACTCGTAATTAGAAAAGAATATACCTGCAAAAGGATGTTCACTAAAAATAAATAATGGTGATAAAAATGATTTTTGAGTCAAAAGTTAACATGCCATCATAGAAAACTGTAAATATTCACATTGGAAAAGATGGGACCAGTGAAGCAGAGCTGCAACGAGTATTAACGAGTGTTTTCTTTTATGATTGATTAATCTGCTGATTATTTGACTCAATAATTCTTTGATCTGCACGGCTTCACATTTGAAAACCTGAAACAAATCAGATGTTTAGAATTCCTGCTTGATAAAAGCATCCTAAATGATGTATTGATGATCACAGCTGACCTACAGACTAATGGACCAATCATCGCATATCCACAGGGAAGTTTTGCCATTTTTGCTTCTGACTTTGATTCAAAATGGATCGACTGCTCAACTAATCAACTCATAATTTAACTGCAGCATGTTCTCTGTGAAGCTGCTTTCTCGGTCGGGACATTGCAGTTGAGAATCTTAACTGAGTGACATCAAATAAACAAGCTGGACTTTCTGCCGATCGACTGATTGATGAACTGAATAGTTTGGTTGAGCACCAGCTCAACGAGTCAGAACTCTCAAGAGGCTGCAGCCAAACTGCATGAATGGACACATAGAAGTGGAATGAGACACACATGCAGACACAAAGACACCAAAGAGCGTCTGCAGTTTGACACCCCCCCCCCTCCATCTCATCCATTATGCATCCCTCCTCTGCTGCTGCTGCTTTCATCATCATCATCATCACCATCATCATCATACCCAAAACACACACACCAGTCTGTTACATGTTGTGTGGAAAAGACAGTAAACGTGACACTGAGGTGTAACGAAGAAGTCCTCGCCGAGCACATCGATTTCCTCCTTTGTCAGTCTGTGACACACACACACACACACACACACACACACACACACACACACACACACACACCAGCCTCACTAAACCACACACTGATGACATCTGATCACCAGAAAGAGACACACAGGCAACACATGCACTCCACACATGTTCCAACACATTAATTATTCATCTGTTCAGAAGAAGAAGAAAGAAACAGGCCGTCAGCCGAACAAACACGATCACTCAAGAGAGGACGGGAGGGGCTGCAAGAGAGGGGACGGTGTGATGAAAAGGAATGGAAAGAAGCGAGAAAGGAAAGGAGAAGGACGGCGGATGTAGAGGAGAAGAGAGGAGTTCTATAAAGGGGGCGGGTACATAGAGACTCACCTATAAGGATGGAGGCGATACTGGCAGGACTGAGGCCGAGCGGTGGGCGCTGCGCCTCTTTCCCGGCCGTCTGAGACTCCCCACAGACGGTGTGGAGGTAGGAGGTGAAGGCGAGGCCGAGGGCGGAGCTCAGCTGACACCAGGGCGTCGAGCGGTCGACCGACACGCGGCCCAGCGCCGACCGGCTGCTGGTGACGCCGTTGGCCTCCTCCTCCAGGGCCTCCACGGGACACATGGAGCCCGCTCCTCCTCCACCGGAACACTGGAGACGCACCAGGACCCGGTACGAGTCTGGAGGGCAGCAGAGAGGGACCAGTGAACCCACCAGCAGGCTTTGGAAAGCATGTTTTCTTTAAATAATCCCAAAAGACGATTGTACTTTGTCATATTGCCAAAGTATATTGTCAAAAATAAGAATTACAGCTCAAATAATCAAATTAGATTAGTGTTTAGGGAGCAGAATTCTTCTTTTAGGCGTAAAACCAACGAGCAAACACACACACACACACACAGAAGGAGAGGCCACTCACGGAGGTTTTCAAGGAGATCTTTGCAGTCATCAGTCGCCACGTCATGAATAGTGCGATTACACTTATCTCTCCTCTCGATGTCCTGTTCACTGTGGCTGCACAGCACCTCCAGACACTCCTACACACACACACACACACACACACACACACACACACACACACACACAGATATTATGAGCACAACACAAGACCAAAAAGCTTTCTTTGGACGGTACCGGGTGTGTGTGACCACATTCAGCAGTAGTTGTGCAACAGAAGCTCTCGAGTGCTGATGAGCGCAGAGCTCGACGGGCGGTTGTCGTCATTTATATTCATGTCAGACACTCAGGTGAAGTCTCGTCTGGTGTCTCCTGACGCCGTGGGGCCTGGTGGCTGGACATTAGTGGAAGTGTACAGGTGTGCATAAACACATTTGAATATAATATAGACTGCAGTCCAGCAGGAGATCAGTAGTGAAAGCAGGAGGCTGACTTAATGACGTTAAAAACATTTAAAGCTGCATAACCGTTTGTGGCCAGTAGGGGGCAGTGTTGTCGAAAAGATCAACCTCTTGATTATTCGATACAAGGTTTCATTTTGTGACGGCCTCTTCTCACTCATGGTGCTGTTTTCTCGTCTCGCTGCCTTTATAACAACATGTTGTTCGAGCCTTCAGCATGTTGGAGCCTTCAGTGTTTCCCGTCAGACCTAGAAATGTTTTTACACCTCGCAGCAACCGGCCAGAGATTGCTTTGGAAAGGTCAAAGTTGAAGGACCGCTGCTAAAGTGTCAACCTCCGTCGCTGAGCAGTGAAGCCAGCGTGGCAGTGCAAACAACTGCAGTTCCTCAAACGGCCACTTGAGGCTCCAAAAGCAAGTCAATAGACCCCCATGTTAAAATGCAAAACGTACCAGCAGCAACAAACACGTTGACAGCCTGGTGCAGAATAACGGTCTGGAGTTAATATATCCGCTCATAACAACCGCACAGAGGGTGAATCATTATAAAACTCACCCGTTTAAATTGTATTAAGGCTTAAAGTCCCGTCTCGTTCACCATGCTCTTTGCATGTGACTTTTTTTGCCTCGTCATCAATCACTAATGTGTTATGATATAATAGTTTACTAGAGCACAAAGTTCATAGATCGAGCCTCATAATGAACCCCTCAGAGTGCACCAGATTGATGCATTTGACTTTTAAAATGTACAAAAATTGGGAAACACTGGCTTTGTTTTCATAAAAAATTATTATGCCCTCATAGTTGTGTACATTTTTCTCCGTGGTATCAACATTTTTTATTGATTGTCGATATTTTTCAAGGTTTTGTTATCAAAGTTAGAAATTCCATCATCGTGACAACTCCACCAGGGGACAGTAGACACACAGCCCTGATGACACTCACTTAATAAAGTTATTGCTAACATGTTAGCAAGCAATTCTTAGAGAGCAACATTAGCATTCATTTAGAGTTTGAACGTAAGGCCAATAGTCAGGCTGCCTTCTTGGGAGGTACAGTTGGACTATCAGAGCGTGAATCATTAAATGAGGCCAAAACAAAGAGCTAAAAGAGGCTGAAAAGCTCACGGTGCACAACTGTGGTTTTCACATTAACACGTAGTCAGTTAATTCATCTCCCCCTCACCTTGAGGCCGAGGGCAGCAGCCATGTGTGCCGCCGTCCAGCCGTCGCTGTTGGCCTGGTTCAGCAAGGCTGCGGGCAGCGCCAGGGTGGCGGGGGGGTCAGGGGTCACTGCGGGGTGGCGGAGGAGGAGGCGCAGCGTGTCCACGTGTCCGGAGCGCACGGCCGCGTGGAGAGCCGTGCAGCCGTCCTGCAGAGACGTGAAGGCGATTCACGTGTTACTGAACACAAAACTCTCTGATTTTAAATTAGAGGATCTTTTGTTTCACTAAAGTAGAACTGATGTGATGAACAGAAGAGCAATCCAGGCTCTCGTAAATATTAGAACAAGTATCGTGAAATGCCCTGACGATGCCCTAGTGTTCGAAATATGTTGGCTGTTTTAATGATTTATAGACGATAATAAAGGCTTTTTATTTAAATATGTCCCTCCTCGTTGTAACTATTTATCCAGTTTTTCCACTGTTTTCCGAGAGCACCTGAGACGTTTTTAATCATCAGAGCAACTTTGTCTATCTTCTTCTTCTGCCTCTCCGGTATGAACGTCACACAACAACTCAATAATAATAATAAAGTCAAGAAAGGTTGGAAACGTTCCACAAATGTAGGTTGAAACTGCGGCGGGTTAGTGTGCCGAATATGTTCTGTGTTTTCAGTTCAGACATTTCACTGAAAAATGCCCAAATTCCTTTGACGAGAACAAGAGAATGATTTTCGGCTCAGTTCTGAATGCATCTTACGCCTCCGCTCTGACAAAAGTTGTGTTTTCTGCTACAAGACGACGATGACGACGACGACGACGAAAAGAAAAAATGGTAGAAAATGCAAATCAGCTGCAACCTGAAAAAACCTGAGTACTTTTTTATGTATTTTTGTATTCTATTTTTTTTCAAATCTGTTCAAATATACACAATTAACATGACAGATAATGAATGAGCTCTGACTGTACAGCACTCAGCCTGTATTCAGACCTCCTCCTCCACGTTAAATCGTTGTGTTTGACCCGACACACACGCCGGCCAACATTTTCCGGCGTCTAAAAATACGTCGGCGCTGAAGAGGTCAGATATGCTACAGAGACGTCGGCGGCTCTTCAGGGACGCCGGGCTACATGCGCCGGGCTACATGCGCTACAAAAGCAGGTACAGGAACTAAATACAGGGTTCTCATCGCCTGCTGCCACGGCAACCAACAGGCCCCCTATGGTTACCATAGAGACCCAGAGTACATCAATTAGCTGGAACCAATCAGAACGAACGAATCTTCAGGTGATTAAAGGAAACTTACTTCATAATATCATATTCCATTTCTGCCAAAAGATCTAAAAGATTTAAACTCACCTGGGTCTATTTGTACACATAAAAAACAACAACACATTTGTGCCATTACTCAAAATCTAATCTCGAAACAAGAATCCAGAGCTGACCTTTATTATTCATGGGGGGGGGGGGGGGGGGGGGGGGGTTTCCACCAAGTCAACACATTTTTGAATTTGTTTGAATCTGATGCAGTTGATGAGCAGCAGACTTACCGTGGTGGTACGCGAGTGATCGGCTCCGGCGCTCAGCAGGACCCGGACACAGTCCAGCCCCCCCGCCTCGCAGGCCAGGAAGAGGGAGGTCTGCCCCCCCTCCACCGCCACCGAGTCCACAGCAGCTCCTGCAGACAGCAGCACCTCCACGCAGCTGGAGGCGGGGGGGGGGTAATAATAAATATTTTATTATTACATTATTATTTTAGTTGCATTTGTATCTTATAATAGTTACGTCATTTTCTTGTCGTTGTCAGGTTTACATCATTCGAAAATATTGACTTTGGCAGAACAATATATTAAAAAGTGAGGCTCAAAACCACATATTCCATCATTCAATCATACACACATATTCTCTCTCCATCCATCCATCCATCCGTTCAGAGACAATGAAAGACATCCATCAGCCCTTCAGCCAGAAAGAAGAGAGGAAACCTGAGCCTGTCTGCCAACACGACTGAGTCACGACCACCAAAAACAACAAAAGAAAACCTGTTAAACACATAAAATAAACAGTGTGTGTGTGTGTGTGTGTGTGGCTGTGTTTTACCAGTCTTGTGGAGACAAATATCAGTTGTGTGGACATGCTTTTGTTGCACGTCCCCATAACATAAATCACTACATTGGTGTAAGGGTGAGGATCAGGCTGGCAGTGGTTATGGTTATGGTTCGGGTATGTCTCCAGGAAATAAATGTAAGTCAATGTGATGTCCTAAAAGTCCTGAAAACACGACTGTGTGTGTGTGTGTGTGACAGCATGCCTGTTGGATATCTCCACTCTATAAATAACACTGTGATCAGATATTACAACACTGCACATTCCCCAGCTGGTGCTGGGCATCGTGTTTTTTGGCACACACACACAAACACACACTTCTCCTGCTGCACGCTTCATCCCACAGATGACTTCGGGATCAATAGCGTTCGATCAGAACCGACTGTGTGTGTAGCGTGGGAGAAGACGTGGTGAATAATTAACAGTGAAGAGCTGAAAGACGCTCAGCAGAACTGAAACCAAACTGCAGACGTTAACGACAGCCGTCCCGTTGGAGCGGACTGAGCCCGACTGCGTCAAGCTTTCACCGTCTATCTGTGCTCCACACAGCCACCAGTGGATACTGGTGTGGTGACTTTACCCAGCAGACATGCTGGCCCCCCCAAACCCAGCATGGTTAGCGGAGGTACCGCTCGTGTTTCACGCTCGGAGAGGTGACCAGCTGTCGATTGAAAGCACCGGGGTGATATCAGAGTCGCTAAAGTTTATTCGTCATTTTAATGTGGTGCACTGAAAGAGAGAGAGTGTGTGTGTGTGTGTGTGTGTGTTGTCAGGTGTCAGGACTGAAGATGAGGAAGACTCCCGTGAGCTCACCTGCTGTGGCCGTGGGCGGCGGCAGAATGTAAAGGTGTGAATCCGTTTTCGTCCGAGACGTCAGCCGGCGATCCCGACGACAGCAGCAGCTTCACGCACTCTGACGAGAGACGTGAAACACGGTCATGTTGAACGACTCAATGCAATCATCTTCACCTGCAGCATCTTAAAAACTACCGTACTAAACCTTCAGATATAGCTTCTGTTCTACTAGCCTCAGTCAGGCCATGTGGTTTCTGTCGCTAGTTCTTCTGAAAACATGAAACCTGCCTTTGTTTCCTGTTCAATATGCTGAATTAAATGCTATTTCAGCATCACGTCGTTTTAAAACCACAAAGATAAATGGTCAATCATTTTCTTGCCATTCGAGTAATACATTCTTTCATCTTTGTATAAAATGACAACTCGTCCTAATTTCACCCTCCAGTACAATAGTACAGTCGACATTTATCTTTCAAATACGGGCAGAAATCCCAAGATTTTTTTTTTCCTGCTTTCTTAGAAAGACTGATGAAAGAAACCTTTTGTTAGAACTTAACACTGAACACTAGAAGCTAGCGGAACAAACCAGAAGTGGAGCAGAGCTTCAGCTCTCTGTTGTGCATGTGACATGAAACAACACAGAAATAGTTTCACATATACTGCATATCGAGACATCGGGTACGAAGGAGCCACCAGAGAAACAGCAGAGAACGATTACAGAGAGAACTAAGCATTAAATGAAATAAATAAAAACATTAAATGTCTGACTGTCCTTCAAGAGTTCTGCTTTTGTTGACTTCCTACTGCACGTTAACCGATGTGCGTTTCCTGTTCCTGTTGTTGCTTTACTGTCAGAACTTTACACACATTAAATACTCGACGTGTGATTTAAAAGGTGGAAACATGTCTTTACGTTTGGGAAAGGAGGAGCGGTAAACAGGGATCAGACGAGATGGAAACTCGGTACAATGAAATATTGATGGGAGACGGTCTGTGTGTGTGTGTGTGTGTGTGTGTGTGTGTGTGTGTGGATTCACCCATAATCCCTCAGCACAGCTGCCCTTCAGCTGCTTTAGTCGTGTTTTCGGATCAACGCTCCTCGAATGACAGTGTTACTAAACACCTCAGCAGGGAACCAGATCCTGATAGACCCGCCGTGTGTGTGCGTGTGTAAATGAGTCTACATGCATTAATTATTGTGTGTGTGTGTGTGTGTGTGTGTGTGACTGTATGCACGGCAGCACTATACCGGTGTGTGTCAGCTGAACGAGCATGTAGGTTACAACCCTGGACGACAGTCCGTCTCACTCAGTGGCAGCCAACATAATGGGATCAGCAGCAGCTCATACAATTACAGGCATTACAGCGGCACATGCAGAGTGTGAATCAGCACCGTCAGCACCGTCAGCACCAGGTCGTTGTCCTCTCAATGCTTCTTCATACAGCTGCACATCCAAAGGAAACGCTGGGCAGTGCTCCTCTATGCTGGATATTTAGTGGGAATATGTTACATCACCGGTTGGAAGGGCGTGACATGTTTCCTCGTCGAGACAATGATGACGTCTACGTGAACAAAATATTCTGTTTTTTGCCCAGATTTTGTAAAAAGGCAATAGTCCTGCTGAGCTGTTTACATGCAGCTGTGCATATACCGAATAACCTAACCGGGGGACGATTCGACTGTGTAAAAGTGAAAACTCTGTGTTTCTCCTTAAATCCAGAGATGTGGGCTTTTCTTCTGGGCCTGAATCTCAGCAACAGGTGGACTAAATCGAGTAAGAGGGTTCAGCTCGAGAGTAAGAACAGAGAAGGAAACAGCAGTTCAAAGGTCAACAACCAGAATAGATCCTGTCAGCACAAAATAAGTCATTCAAAGAGAGACAAAACACTCACACCTATCTTTCTGCAGGAATAAGACGAGTTTAAAGATTGATGGCAGGTACTTCATCTAAGCAGTGCTTGTGTTTTTACATTCAAACTAAACATATTTATCCTCAAGCAGTTGTCACTACATGAATTACAAAACATCACCCTGTTCTTCTTCTTTGTTTCCCTCCTCTTCATCAAACTCCCTCAGTACACAATAGTTCTCTTTAATACCAATAAGGTCGACCAGCGAGTATCTTCCTAACTGCATGAATCACATTATTACATATCATTTGTTCTTCTCATGCACTACAAGTGAAAAAGAGGAAATCTTTTATTCAAAGCGACAACAAACTGAACAGCATCTCATTTCCTCCTCACTAAAGGCCAACGAAAGCACAAACTCATGTTGAATCTCTGATGTGAGGTAAGAAAGCAGGTGGCAGGGAGCTCTTCTCTCTTAAAAAACTGAAATCTCACAGGTTTGATGTCTGAAACATCCGAGTCATGTTCCTTCTGAAGGTTTCCGTCGCAAGACATTCAACCCTGAATCTGGAAAAGAGCAACAACTGAATGACTGAAAGAGAATCATCTCCTTTGTGGAAGCGTATTAAGTCCGTCTTTTATCAACGTAAACCTTCTTCATGCCGTTGAACCGCGTCACGCCTGAGAAAAGAAACTACCTCACGGCCTTATTCAAATGCCATCTTTGATGCATGAAGACAGAGGGAAAGCCTGACAGCAGGTTAGCTTTGCAGCAGTTTATTCAAACTCCAGAGCCTTCACGCAGTTTGTTTGTACAGGCTTGACGTCTATGTCTTTGCAACAATATGTGTGTAAATGTGAGGCTGATGGCAGTGTATTCATGGTATGGTTCAGTGTATCAGCCTCTCTCTAATCGATCAATACGAATCAATACGAGCCTCTCGGCGTTCCTCCAAGACTTTAAAATCATCCAGCCAACCGCCGACCAAAACCACAGACACGGATTCCATTCCCACCGGCTTCATCAAGGCTTTGACATGTACACACACACACATCGGTGCTTTGGACAGAAGCAGCAATACAATTTGGAAATTATCAAATGTGGAATGAGGGACGAAGAGACGTCGTATACGGCTCTGGTAGCGGCAGCGACCTGGGGAATACGTCACAATACAGAAGAAGTAAGACGCTCTACATTGGGTTTCACTGGGCCTGTAGAAAGCTGCATTGATTAATGAGAGGTCAGTTACCTGCGTGTCCATTCTGAGCAGCAGCGAACAAGGCAGAGGTTTGGTTGTGGTTGCGGTAGAGGTGATGGTCTTGGTCAAGAAGATTGGGCTTGTTCTCCATGGTAGAGGTGGTGTCGGTGGACGTGGAGTCGGTGGTGGTGGTGGTGGTGGTGGTGGTCGGGTCTGGTTGGTTAAGCAGCATTGACAATAAAGTGACATTTCCCTGGGAAGCAGCTTGGGGGAGCAGGGAGCGCCCGCCGTCCAGGGCAGCAGGCCCTCCGCCGCTGAGAGAGGAGACTACGGAGGGACACCAGCCTGCAGGGAGGAGGAGGAGGAGCAGGAGCAGCAAAGGTTAAACTAGGAAGAGGAGGAGGAGGAGGAGGAGGAGGAGGAGGGAGCTTCTAGAAGTGCTGAGCATGGGAGAGCGAGGGCGTAAGAAGGTGGACGGGTTGGAAGGGTGAGGAGAGCACACGTCAGTTCCACACCTGCTGTAGTACGGTCTCTCTTTATTTAAAGGAGGTTATGGAGAGAACTGGAGTTTAAAATAAACATTTCCAGTCTGTACAATCTCATGTTGTGCAGCCAAATATGCATCTCATATTCTAGTGGTGATTCCAAAATACCAAGTCAGGCTGAATTCAGGTGAAAATGACACAATGACGAAAAGATATCTATCTATCCCCATTTATTTTTGTATTTCTTGGACATATTTATGTATTTATGTTTCATGTACATAATTATAAAGCATAGGCTGAGCTTGGGGGATATGTTTATAAATAATAGGCAATTATTTTATCCATTTATTCATATTTCTTGTAAATATTAATTGATTAATGTTTTGTATAGCATGGGCTGCATTTGGGGAATATGTTTAGAAAATGTATCTAACTTATTTCTATCTCTTTGTTTTTTGTACAGTATTTTTCGATATATACATTTTTTGCAATACTTGCTTTTATGCGTATAATACTGTTTGAATAATGCTTCGCTGCACAACACAAGCTGGTGAACATTAAGCCTCCGGGGAGTCCGACAGAGTTTAAATGTTCATGGAAGGTTCTTCTTAAAGGGATAATTCGCCAACATTGATATGGAGGTCCCATCAGCGTTGATGGTAAATGGAGTCGATTGAAGCCATAAGCCGGGGCTCATCTAGTGGGCCGCAGATTCACTGCAAAATGGTTCGATTGAATACAAAATAAATGATAATAGGATCATTGATAAAGCTTGTTATTGTATGTCTAAAGGTGCGCAATAATTTACAGAAATAAAAAACATAGTATTTCAAAAAAAGCATACTTTAAGACATCGGGTAGAGATAAACTGTTAGCATTCACCTTGCAAGAGGATATGGTCGTGTGCAATGCATCCTGGTACATGTAGGCACTGCCGACACGGCGAATGTATTGCTTCAATCTACGACCTTTAACATCAAAGCTGATTGTAATTGTGTGTAAAATAATTGGCATAAATAGATGCTGCTCCACAGTTAAATGTGTTGGAACAGGAAAAAACATCCTGAACATCAGCACGATGTTCTCCCTCGAATGAAATGTGATTTAATCAACATGTGGCGCGCTGCAGCATCGACAGAAGAGTCATCGCATCAGATCAACTGCCAAGATGATGGACAGCATTCATGCTCACCCACAGTATTCACACAGTGGAGGAGCAGAAACACACACGTCTAGTGGGGTACTGTGCAGCATTCTTCTGAACGATTAAGCACAACAAACAGCAGAACAAAAGACCCAATTACTGAACCCAATAAGCTAACATGCTAAAAGCTGGAGATGCTACTTTTAACTATGGCTTTATATGACGGTTCTGACCTGGAAAGGTTAAATATGAGTTAGAAGAAAAAAAAAGGCAGAATTTCTGCAGGGATTTGTCTGAAGAGAGACACAAAGGAGGCTGAAGAGAGAAAGTGCAGCAGAGGGACGTAAACAGCAGCCGTCACACCTTCTGTCCGTCTCTGGGTCGTGATGGTGGTCAGAAGGCTAAAACTACAAAAACAGATCTGAAAGCTGACAGGTGAGATTGCACCATGTTAAGTCTTCACTTTTCTCCAAAGCACTTGGTCATGTGAACTAAACAGCATATATATAATATATATATATTATATATGTGATATATATATTTAAATAGGGACACATCTGCATGCAAAAAGAACAGGACTTGCAAATGTACTTTGTCACATTTCACAGGTGCATTTCAGGATGATTCCAGTTTATTGCGACTGTGGTCATTTCATTCACATACGATAGCTGCGGACAACAAGAGGAAACAGGAGCAGCCGGACGATCAGTCGAGCTGAAGCGCTTCTCTAAAGCTGCTTATTCTGAGGTTAAACTGTCAGCGGGCAACAGTTAGTCTGAACCCAGAAGAAGGGGTTCTGTAAACAGCTTGCGTAATAATTAGTTGGCCTTTGTTTTCTCTGCCAAATAACTTTGGAAGGTTTGTTTACAACCCGTCTCAGGATAAATAAATAATATAAATAAACTGTTCATGGTTATTAGAATTATTACAGACAGAAACGACGGCCCAAACTATGAAAATAAGACCAAAGTTGGAATAAACTGGAATTATTCTGTAATCAAACTACACGGTAAAATCAAGCAGAGCACCGAAAGCACGTCACAAGGTAAATATAAATGCTGACATTTATACATCACAATGACACACAGAGAGCCGATGATGGAAAGAGGGAGGCGGAACGGACGAGTTAATGGAAGCTGAAGGATGTGCAGGAAGCAGTGGAGTGGTCATGCTACTGAAGGATGGAGGAGGGGGGGGGGGGGAGAGCAGCCTCTGGCATCAGCTTCAGAGAGGACAGGGGTTACTGGTGGGAAAAGGCTGAGGAAACCAATCTGACTACTCGAGACGGCGTAAACGTCTGCTTCACCTCAACGCGCTCCTGCCTGCTGAGGGACGGCGGACCTCTAGACCCCGAGCGACATGTTTAGCACCATGTCGTCAATGTCCGCTGTGGATACCGACACCGACGGGGCTAACGTGACAACATGATGGACGAAAGGGGGCCCCAGAGGGAGGACGTATTAAGGGCAGAGGAGGAGGAGGAGGAGGAGGAGGAGGAGGAGGAGGGATGAGTAGAGAGAGAGAGAGAGCAGTGAGGTGCTTTAGAGTTGAGGGAGAGAGTCAGTGACATTAAACTGAATTGAGCCACGAGCTATTCTGCCTCGTATTCCTGTGGTTAGATTGCCTGTAACCTGATCGCTATGCTATGCTATGCTATGCTATGCTATGCTAGCGCCGTGGAAAGACAGTCGAAGAAAAGAGGCAGCGGGGAGATCTGGAGGGAGACGGAGCGTGGAGGAGCCTCTTTACCTGATGCTGTTGCCAGGGGGCTGCCCGCTGAGGCTCGGGGGCTACGGGAGGATGGAGCGCTAATGGAAGAGGAGGCGGAGGGGGGGTTTATGGAGGAGGGGCTACTGACAGTGGTGGCGGGGCTGACGACGGGGGGGCACTCTGCGCATGCTGCCGCCGGCTGATGCTGAGAGCCCCGGCCTGAGCGGGAATGGGGGCAGGCACCCACCTGAGAGGCCGTCAGGGCTGGGACCAGGTCCATGGCGGGTTTGGGCGGCAGCTGGGGCGTGGCCGGTTTGAGCCCGACCGCGGGGGAGCGGCTGCCGTCCCCCAACCCCTTGATGGGTGGATGAGGAGGAGAGGGGGTCTGGGAGAGGCCCGGCTTTTTGGGAGGGATAGGGGGCGGGTTTCCCCGGTCGATCCTGGCCACCGTGGGCGACTTGAGGCCGATGGGGTGGCTCAGGCGGCCGGGGAAAGGGCCTCCCTCTGATGCGGAGTGTGGCAGGCCCGGACGCAGCGGTCCGCCGCCTCCCGCCGGAGGGCTGGTGAAGCGCGAGAGGACCTGCGTGACGGTGTGGCGTGCTTGCTGCTTGGCGGCGAAGTTGTCCCGGTTGGTCGGGGTGGGGGAGAGGTCACGGGCCGGAGGGCTCTGGGACGCCGTGCCGTTTTGGTCCTGTTCCTGGAACTTGTAGCGGGCCGCCTGGACGCGGGGGCTGACCCCGCTGGGTAAGCCGTGCGGGGCTTGGCCCTCCGAGCCGTTCTCCGTCTGCGCCAGTCCTCCTGAGCTGCTGTGGACGATCCCCCGACCGCTGGTCTTTGGCAGACTCAGGCCCACGTAGTTGGCGGGGGTCGGTTTGACGGGGATGGTGAGGGGGTTCTTCTTGGGACCCTCCACTTCGGCGGGGGGAAGGTCCGTTTGGCAGGACGCTGTTCGAGAGCTTATGGGATCTGTGGCTACGGAAACAGACGTCACAGCTTTAGGTTTGGCTGGCGTGCTGGCGGCGACAGCGGTGGCTGCAGGTTCTACTCCGGCAGCAGCAGCAGCAGCAGGCTGGGTGACAGCGGCGGCGGTGGCGCCGTCCTTCCCATCGCCCTGTTCAGTCCTGAGCTGCTCCACCTGCTGCCGCAGACTCTGGCTCTCCACCTCCTCGCGGCCCAGCCTGGCGCGCAGCTGCTCCCGCTCCGTGTCAAACTCCGACAGCTGCTTCTCCATCTTGGCCTCCATCTGCTGGCCGCGCTGCCGCTCGGTGCTCAGCTCCTCCTGCAGCCGGCCGGAGGCGCGGCCCTCCTCGTCCAGGCGGGCCTGGAGCTCGTCGAAGCGCTGCGACTCCTCCACCACCCGCGTGGCGAGCTGCTTGCACTCGCGCACCAGCATCATGACGATGTGCTTGTTCTTCTCGCGCTCGTCCTTCAGCTGCGCCGACAGCTTGCGGTGATCCTGCTCCAGACTCTGGAGCTGGAGCTTCTCCATCTCCAGCTGCAAGAAGAAGAAGAAAATACGCACAAAGTCAGGTGACAGCAGATAAAACGCAATATTTCACTAAAACGGGTGAGCTGCTTGGTAGAGTTACACATTTCTCGTGCTGAAATGATCAATTAATCAGTTATGCAACTGAAGGTTCAACATCATCATTGTCATTATGCAACACAGGGATGCACAACCAAAGGCAGTTGTAGCACATTTGTAACACAACAAACACGTGACAAACAAAGCAAACAAAAACATACGGAACTTCCCAAAGCGCATTTATATTCAATTAGCATCAGGAGGAATGTAAACAGCAGCAACAAAAACAATTCTCTGGGCAGACAATATGGCCGACATCTTTACAATAATAATTAAACATGAGGGAAAAACATGTTTTATATCTTTGCGATTTGAATCTTTTATTACTATCTCCTGATACTTTACATACTAAACAATTAATTTTAAAAATAGCTCAACAAATTAATTGATAATAAAAATCTTAGCTGCAGCCGTAGCCTCATCTTCACACTTGACACTTTAATAAACAGACTTCTTTTTACTTACTCCTCATTTGTTAGTTTGCTTGTCATATTTTTATTTTTGTTAAATCAAGTGTCTGACTGAAATCTTTTTCCTTTATTAACACAGATCGTCTGCAATCAATCAGACCAGCAGACTGAACACACTGTACGAGCTCCATGAGCCTCACGTGTACGTCAAACATCCAGCATCATCATGCCAGCTGTCTGTGACACGCTGCACCGGGTAAATCCAGGAAATATCATCCATCGCCTGAACAACGTCGGCTACATGGTAGAGGTCCACCGATAGTTTCTAAAGGCCGATATCAAAGCAGTCGTTTGGAGCAGAAAAGAAGCCAATTAATCGTCCGATATTCCCCCTAAATGCTGCTCTTTCAAACCATTAAACTGGTGCCTTTTCCAGGGGAAGCAGGATCCTAAAGTGTGCGTGTGTATTTCAGGAATAGACGCTAAATTGGTCAGTAAATGAGCAGTTTAATGATTTATGTTCCTCCCCTGCTTGTCTGTCTTTTCTTAAGTCCGTAGAATATGATGTGAAGGCCAGGACGTCCCTGCAGCAGCACAATATGTAATTTAAAATTATGTTTTAAAACACATTTTGCCTTCTGTAATTTGACATTTTTTGGCCATATTGCGATTCTGATAACATTTAGATTATTCGTGCAGCCCTATTGAGGAAAAAGAGCTTACAGCTTTGCATTATATATGTAAGAAATACATTTTTGTTGGAGTAAATGAAGTGAAAAAGGGTAAAATATGACATGAACACCACAGCTTGTCAGCTTGCTGTAAAATCAGCTGTTCCCCGGAAGTTATAACCCACATTTCATAACCCTGGAGAATTGTTTTCTGAAATAAAATAGGTCGAACTATCTCAATAATAAATATCGTACACGTAATTCTAAAGCCTCTCCTGTATTCATGCACACACATATTTAGTATGTATGTCTACGGAGCTCCGTGGCCGCTGCCGGAGCCCAGTTCCCCCGATAATCGGAACAATCTCAGCTTTCTATTTGAGTATTAGACGGATAATTCAACCGCTTTCATGCTGCAGTAACGCAGCCAATCCAAATAACGTCAAGTCATTCATTAGTGGCAAAGCAAATATGAGAGCTCAGACGAGCCGATCGATCAAATGAGCCGGGAAACACAATATCTCGATGAACCGGACGGCAGCAGATATTTACACAAACAGCCGGGCGGCTTGGGGAAAGAGTCGGACTTGATGTATTCGGAGAGACCCCACTGCTCTAACAAGCCTCGGAACAAAAGAGTTGACACCCCCCTGTCCCAAACGAGACCCCCACCCGTCCCTCCGGAGTCCTCCTCCACACCCACCCCATCACCACCCCTCGCTCCAAACCATCAGGGGCGTACATCTCACCACCGGCTGATGCTGAGGAGGAGCGAGGGGGTTTATAAGCACACGGGAGCACCGGCTCCTTCCTCAAAAGGAGCTGCTACGACCAGCTGCTAATTGGGTGAAGAGTATGTCTGCTGTAAGTCGGCCCAATGCCTCAGAAAAGTACTAATTTAGGGACGCTGTGAAGGATGCAGAGTTTAAAACACTGTGACGGTTTTGAAAGTACATCTAATTGCGATTATTTGGAAAGATGTGCGATTGTGACAGAATCAGAGTGCATGATCATTTGAATTATTATGCAGGGATCTGATGGTCAAACTTCTGAACACTTAACTCTTCCCTCTCGCTCCTCTTTCCCATTCATGTCTCTGTCGCTTTGTACGAGTACAAAACAAGTTAACAACACTATGAACTCCTTCCAGGGGGGTTGAGGAGTATGAATCCATTGGAAGTAAATCTATTTCTTCGTAAATCTATTACCATCGCAGAACAAATTAGAGATGCAATGGAGGAAAACAATCGGATCTTGATCCTCTCCTACTATATGAGCTACATTTCAAAGGCAATATCAGCATCACAACGAAGATGAAATGATGAATGAAGTTTAGAAGCAGAATCTTCCCCTGAAGGTCCATCCTGACACCTGAAAAGCTTGCCCGAGACCTCATGGATAATTCAGCAGCTCACTCAGGACGTGGAGAGTGGAAACGCTGGGGAGGGGGTCCATGCTAAAGATAGCACGGACCACCGGGGGCAAACTCAGTCTACCCAGCAACCAGAAGATCCCTCTGAGCACACGGAGCATGTGTCTTTGAGCAGCGTTTGGTTTGTTGTTGATGTTGTAATGGTTCCAACAAAACCCATTTATCCCCGCATGACGGGTCGCTGGCCCTGTTGTTGACAAGTTAGGCACAACTGTGCAATCGGTGGTGATTTATTCTGTGCTAAACAGGGCAACCTGTTGTTTAGTGTTCAGGGCTTTAGAAGTTCTGTAGTGAGACGTCCTCGTCTCAAACGTCCTCTCTCTGTCTCTCTGTCTCTCTGTCTCCGGCTCAGTCCAGCGTGAGACTCACATCATGATCAGGGAGAAGAAAACATCTGACTCCAGTAGATGCTGAGAACTCTGGTTGTCTTAAACACAATAAAAGCCTCAGACGTAAGAGAGGAAAGAGCAGCAGTTCATCACAACATGTGAGCAACAAGCAGAACATCAACCTGCAGAAATGTTCCGTTTTCTACTGTTCCACTGCAACATATCACACGACCAACCTAAACAAGTACGGAAAGCAATGTTTAAGTCAAGCCCGACGCTGCCTTACACATAACAGAATGATCTCAGTCACTCCCAAACAGTGGAGCGTTCAGCTTATTCATGAAACTCTGGGTTTGGATCAAACTTGAGCCACAGATGGAGATGTTAAGAGATCTCTCGATCACGTTCTTTTGCCAGATACAGATCGTTGAGTAAGTGTTTTGTTCATAGCAGCTAGTATACAAAGCTCCAGACTGCGTTTCTTCCTCCGCCATAAACAAAAATCATTTCAACCGCTCTGAAGTGTAAACCGTCAAATATTCTAAACGTTATCCTTTAACTTTGTTACTGTCATCCATAGTGGTTATTTGCATGGAAACACACAATTCAAATGATTAGGAAATAAAAGATTGTATGTTTACTGAAAGCTGGTGTAGGATCGGTACCCTGCCGACGCCCAAAGCCCAGGGACGTCATCTTTACTCAAAACGGCATCAAAGACGCTCGTCTCATGTTGTATTAAAGGAGGAAATCAAGCTTTTACATGAAGTTGTTCACAAACATGGTGAAGTAGCAGAAATGTTTCCGCCTCTCTCTGTGATTACTCACTTTTGTTCCCCGTTGTTTCGTCATTATAGTGAGAGCTATAATCAATCTTTGGCAAGAAAACAGCAGAGGAAGCGGATTACATTCGATCCCATGGCTTGTGTAAACGTCATGGCTCAGTTCAGAAGGCACAAAGGCACAAAGGATATTGTCAAAGATTTGATCTACAGCTTAATGTCTTTTTTAGCTTCTGGAGAAGCAGAACACATGGTATTTTCACACTTTATCGTGTTTTTAAATGTCACTGTGATGCATTGATTCCGTTCTGCGAAGCAATTACAGCGTCTGTGCTTGAAAGGTGCAACACAAATGAACTAGCCTCTAAACTCCATCACAGACTGATGGAGACTCATGAGATGTGCCTCACCCTCATCCATCAGCCAAGCGCAATCAAGATATAACGGTCTGTGTGGCAGTTAAGATCTTTCCATATCCAGAAATGCATTATAGCATCTCGTTATATGCTATAATCTCATTATAGCATGCATTATAACACTCGGTTCTACAGATCTGTCGATGCGCCCGTAGCAAAGAGGCCGACCAATGAGCCTTTATGTGGCAGAGGAAGGGGACAGCAGCTGAAGTGGTAGTGCTGCGATAACAACTGAGATAATGTACGTTCACATTTGATGGATGGAATCACACACACACACACACATCCCAAAATCTATTTAACCAGCTTTCCTGTCAAAACATACCACTTCCTACCTCTCCCTTCCTCCCGCTCACTCCTTCTTCTTCTAACGGAACATCCAGTATACACACTGCTGAGTACATCTGCTGACTTTGAGCCGATTGCCTGCATACATCACCGCTTGTTTTTGAGTTTAAATGAAGTGTGTTTTAAGGCGCCTTACAGTCCATTGGTGTCTAGGCGAGGGTTAGCCAGTTGTGTGTTATATTCATTCAATCACACAATACAGAAGTGGTTGTTGCAGACACACCTGACAAGATCTGAGTGCACATTTCTAGTGTTTGTGATGTTTTATATTCAAAGCAACTGTGCCCAAGAAAGATTTCCCCTCGGGGACAATAAAGTTAATTCATTTATCCATATTCCTTAACACACAGAGAGAGAGAGAGAGAGAGAGAGACAGAGAGAGAGAGAGAGAGAGAGAGAGAGAGAGAGAGACAGAGAGACAGAGAGAGAGAGAGACAGAGAGACAGAGAGAGAGAGAGAGAGAGAGAGACAGAGAGACAGAGAGACAGAGAGACACAGAGAGAGAGACAGAGAGACAGAGAGACAGAGACAGAGAGAGAGAGAGAGAGAGAGAGAGACAGAGAGAGAGACAGAGAGAGAGAGAGAGAGAGAGGAAATCGGACAGGGCTACAGCAAACACCTGGCTGCGCAGTTAATCAGAGCCACATAATCCTAGAGAGACCTGTGACACACACACACACACACACACACACACAACCATCAAAAATAGAAATGACACACCAGAAAATAGGAACTACACACTACACACACACACTGTTACTCCCATCCTCTGAATTCAAATGTACAGAGAAAACATGAATACACACAGACAAGCGTACAGTTTTCCTCCTCCGGAGACTTTCAGCCACAGAGATTTGAGTCGTGTATGAATAAACACAATCTGTGGTCAAACAGAAGAAACCTCTCCTCCACATATGCTGATGTAAACACTTCCTGTATTTACCGTCATTAAATCTGACAATCTCACGCAGAATAAACTGAATTTATAGAAACACACGGTCACGAATGAGGCATTTGTAAAAATGTAATTGTGCTGAAGCTGCAAGGCACGAAAAATGGTGATGTTGGTCCGATCGCTGATAACTACACTAATGATTACTTAGTTACATTCAATCTCCTCCTCCTCCTCCTCCTCCTCCTCCTCCTCCTCCTCCTCCTCCTCCTCCCGGGTGTCTTACCCTCTTCTGGCGGCTCTCGGCGGCGGCCAGCTGGGCCGACATGCGCTCCTGCATCTTCCTGCAGTGGGCCATGACGGCCTCCAGCACGGAGATGGGGCTGGAGCCCAGGGGCCGCCGCTCCTTGTCTCCTCCGGGGACCCCGCTCTCGAAGTCCCTCTGAAGGGCCAGGAAGGGGTCGGTCAGGCTGTAGTGACCGTATCGCTCTTGGAGAAACACCTCCTTCCTCTGAGCCTGGACATGAAAGAAGGAGGGGAGAAAACATTATCATTAAACTGGAATGAACCAGGATGTTAACCACTGAACTACACCCAAGGTGTACTTATACACACAAATATGTGATGTAGAAAGGTTTGTGTCCTCGTCACCATCCTCTGATGTCCAACAACACACAACGAGAGAGGAAGCACATACTCATGCTTGTAAACGGTGCTTGTAAAATAATAAGCACCCCCTCGACTGATCAGGACCGGAGAACTCTTCCCCTGCACAGCTGCAGCCTCTCGTGTTCACCATTCGTCTTCTGGCTTTAGTGACTTCCAGAGAGAATGTAAACACAACGAGGTTCATGCAGCATGAACGGAACGGCACGTGACCGCGGCAGCTTAACGGCTACAGCCAGACAACAAAGAACAACAGCTAAAAGTGAATTATTTGGCGGAGAGCTTCAGAGAAATCTGCAGATCAGCAAAACAAACAGCTCTGTGACCGACGTGGCTGTGGTGAGTGACATGTCAGACAGCAGGTGTGACACCGCCAAAATAAAAGCATGACAAAGACACAAATCCACTGTGTGGGTCCAATGAGCAAGTTCAACAACTCTTGTTTTTTACCAGGTTCACAGGTTTCTATGAACATTATTTTATTCACGATGTAACTATTTATTGTGTACAACTTGATACTCTTCTTTTACCTTCTAGTTTTATTTTGTATGACATATTTTAATAAAGTTATTTTTAGGTTTTTTAACACAGTAAAGTCAAAATATGAATATTAATTAAATAGAAAACAGTATCTTCCACATTGTAAAAAAAACCAGATGTGTGTGTGTGTGTGTGGGGGGGGGGGGGGTGGGGGGGGGGGGGGGGGGGTTCTGCACTAAAAAGGATCTTCACTAAAAAATGATGCGTCTGTGATGCAATGAAACTTCTTTCTTCGTGAATTGCAATTATTTTACAACCAGAAAACTTCTCTCAGTGATCCAAGAGTCAAAAAGTACCCGAACAAAAAATACCCGCTCAGCAACAGAAAGCCCAGCAGCTGCACAGAGAGCAAACCCTCTGACCATAAGAGGAGGTGAAGCATCGAGACACCAAGTCACACAAACACAGAGTTCATAAGAACGAGAGCGTGATGAGGAAATACACCGTCATAAATCTGTCAAGCACTTAAAGATGGAGGTTAACTTCTGTAATAAAGGTAAATGAATGACATCTATGAAGCAGCTTTCTCTTCCACAAACTGCAGCTTCAGAAGATTATGTATTTAAATGAGTTTAAATGATTCACATCTATGAGCAGCAGAAGGTTGGTGAGGGAGGAATATTTAATAAACGGGTGGGAGAGACGTTGTATGTGAAAACGTGGAGGCGAGAACAAAAAGGAAAAAAACACACAAAGAGACTTAAGAAACAGACATCGGAGACAAAGAGGGACGGACGACGGGACGGTGCTGCAAGACGCTTCACCAAAGAAGGAGATGGAGTTTGGAGAGTCTAACAATACACACACACACACACACACACACACACAAAGAGTGTGAAGATGGATGGTGAATCCTGAGAAGACGGAGGCAGCTCAATACAAACACATTACTGAGAAGTGAGAGAGAGAATTAACAGAAAGATAGAAAGTTATTCAGCAGATGTCAGAAGTGTGTCTCCGTGGTGTGTTTATGTCTTTAGAAACAGTTTGAGCTATCAACACATATCACCATGAAACTTCACCACTTCATTACTGACATTAAGACAGTTGTTTCTTGTTTTACAAGTTTTCTAAATTGTATGTTTAAATATGCAAATTAAGTGAATTTAGGAGAAAATCTACAGATGCAAATAAACAAAGTGGTAAAATATGCTGAATGTGTATTTGGATGTTTTCCTGACAGTAGTCTGAAAAAAGAAATGTTCGGAAAATCTCTAAATTGATCAGTGCAAGAGGAGCGATGTTTTGTTTAGTCTTAATTTAATTGTGTAAAGAAGTTCTTAATTTAAAAGAAGTAATGAAACCACGAGTTTTTAGAAAGCTATGGTTGGTAAAATCGGGACTCTCTGGATGCAATTATAATTATGCACAATTAAAACCTTCCCTCTCCTTCACTTCCTGGTCGCGAGGCTCAGGGTCAGAGGTCACTCTATTACAGAGTCCCGGTTGGATGTAAATCCTCTGAGATCTCATCAGCTGTCGAACGCTGAGCTCCCCCGAGGCTCCATTGATCCCATAGATCCCATTGATCCCATTGATCCCATTGATCCCATAGATCCACTGGTTGTCATTAGAGCAGAGCTGACGCATACAGCGGAGTCTGACCAGTGCAGACGTTCTCCCACTGAGGCTTCCAGAAGATGTGTTTGACTTTATTCAGAATCTTTATATCTTCTTGTTGAGATGATTATGAAAAGTCGTATTGACATGAGCGTCGGATCAAAAACTCTTCAATCTAAAGGAACTAAACTAACTCATTGAATGAGTAAGAATATCTCAACTCAAGACCCAACTACTAGAAGTTTATGGACATAAAATGACAATGTTGTCCATGACTCTGGAAAAAAAAGTTAAACAAATTGACCAGGAGTTAGGATATTTTATTCATATATTTATTGTGGCAGACTTAACTTTTTCATTGAATAAACTTAATTTATAGAGCCTTCAGGTGAATTCTCGGGGCGTAACGATACATCGATATGGATCGATTCAATGATCATTGATACAAATCATGGATATATATATATACGTATATGGATATGTATCATGATACAAAGTAAAAACATCGATACACATCGACGTCAAGCGTCCACGTTTTCAGTTTCACCGTCTGAACCGCAGCCACCTGAGGCCCTCCAGCCATCACAGTTAATAAGGTTTAAATAAGATGTTTACCCGCTGGTTTGTGCAGGGCTGGTATTGTATTTACAACAGTAATACTATAGTATTTACAAGTGCAGCAGTGGTGGAGTCAAACCTCGGTATTATTAGCATCAACCTTTACAGGCATGCTGCACTCGGTGAGGGGGAAGAGAGAGTTCGTCTCAGCAGAGAAACACAGTTGGAAGAGGAGATGGAGGGAAGTGGAGGACAGATGAGGGAGGTGGAGGAATGCTGCGAGGGAAGGACAGGAGCAACAAATAAAATCAGATAGAAGAGGCGGAGAGGGAGCCGTGAAAAGGCCCTCAGCAGAAAGACGAAGTAAGAGGGTCCTCCAGAACGCTACGAAGAGCTGAATGCACTCAAGTGTTCCAATTTAACTCCATTCACGACTGTGTGAATGTTAAATCAGTGGCCGTCTGCCAATCTCCAGCTCTGACACAAATAAATAAATAAATAAATAATCGGGTCAAACAGACGGAGCTGTTCATGTCCGGGGAAATACACAAGCAAACATTAGAGGAGGAAGTGCTCGAGGGGGGCTTCATTTTGAGCGTCTGATCCTCGAGTCCAACAGCAGAGGCGTTTGAGGAGAAGCTGGAAATGTTTCGGGGGAAATAAACCTATGAAAGAAGGGTAAGTATGAGGTTGCAAAAATAAGTCTGGTTGTATGGAAGTCTATGAGAAAATGACTCTACTTCCCTCTTGATTTATTACCTCAGTAAACATTGTAAACATGAGTTTATGGTCTCAATCTCTAGTTTCAAGTCTTCTTCAATACAGCATGATGTTCATTTAGTACATTATGGTCCATTTAGAGTCAAACAGATGATTTACAGGTCTCTACCAGAGCCGTATACGGCGTCTCTACGTCACTCCTCCTCAGTCCAAATATGGTCACTTCCATTCGCTGGTTGCCCAAAGTCAAGATGGCGACGGCGAAATAGCCGAACTTAGGCTTCAACCAAATAAGACCAGAAAAGACACTATGCATGTAAAGAGTCCAATGTTTCGCCTACATTGATACATTTGTGGCAGCCTGATATTTGAATACATTTGAGAAGTTTTTATTGGATTTAACAACCTGTAGTTGTGCTTCCACATTAAACATTCTGTGTGCAGACAGAACCGGCACTGACTATGATAGAAATACATGCAAGAACAATAATAAACAAAGGGCACAATCGCATCTACTAAAGCCAAAGTGTTTTATCGTGCATTGTGGTGCCGGTTTTCCTGCCGTGTGGCTTTTAAGTCAACACTTCCTGTCAGTCTCTTGTGTGCTGCCGGTAACGCCTGAGCCGAGCCGGGGATGACGGCGTCAATACATATCGACCCTACGCTCTGCGGGCTCTTGTTTCAGTCACACGGGGTCGGGTCAGCGCGGCGTGGTTGTCAACTGCATCCTGTCCATTCCAACCTCCACCTTCAAGCTGAAGCAGCTCTCACATCTGTCACTTTTAGACACATGACTGATGCGACAGAAGCGCTGAGCGCCTTTCCTCAAGGACACTCGGCATTTGACACCTCGCTAAAGCGCTATTATTCGTTTTGTTCTGTGTAATTTGCTTTGAGGGAGGTTTTTTTTACTTCTTCTGGTCAATTTTAAGGGGCAATCTGTGCTTTTTTCATTTATTGTGTCATAGCATGGCCGGGTGAATCAGTTACTGTGTTTACAGAGAGTACAAATACACTTGACTCAAACATATTAAGAACGTATATATTGTGAGAGAGAATCACTTAAAATTTAGCAATAATGCAAATTAAAGTCTGACATGTTACCTTGCATGACAAGTAACACATGTTGTTTGTGTTATATCTCCATGTGCATGTATACAATCTAATCTAGAAAGTGACCTTAATGAGACAAAATTTATTTGTTTGATAGTGAGAAAAAGACTGAGGGGGATGAGTATGATCTGGAAAGTAATCAATTACAATCAAAAGTCTGATAAGTGAATGTTTGCATCACAGTTACCGTAGTTAAAAAGAACCAAAAACTGAGAAACTGAAAGAACATATGTCAGTGATCTTTTTCCACCGCATGCCAAAAGCAGTGCAGGTTGGAGCTTGACCATATGGTTGAAATCAAAATCAAATATTTGTTCAAAACAAGAAGCTTCATTTCGCAGTATTACATCAGACCAATTGTGTCAAACTAGAATATAAATAAACTATTTTTCCAATCACAGCATTCTCATAACTATATATTTTGAACAAAAATAATTTGTAGAATGATATAAGCTCATAGCATCACAGTCGGATTTCTCTGCAAATGTCTAGTATTAGTATTGATTAAAAAGATTAGACCAAAACTTACAATGAATACAATAAAAACAATAAAAAGTTGAAGTAGTGCTTTTGAAACTGGCTCTTTTTTTGGAGACAAACTCTACGTCTACCTCACAATCCTCTGTTCCAAAAGTTCCCAAGTTAATTAAAAGGTTTGTAGGTTTCATAATCTGCCAAAATACACCATTAAATTCAGCGTACGTTCTATTTTTGTGCTGATTTTACAGACTTCCGCTTTGCCTTGAGCTTTTTTTCAAATACCGCAGGAAATTTCAGGGTACAAATGCTTCCAAGACTTTTCTTCTATGTGGTCCTCCGCATGATAACCGACCTGATTTATGTTTCACTCCTGAGGTGCCTCCTCGTTGACTCCACTCTCGATTTGGTTTTCTAGGTCAGAGCGGAGACAAACAGCGTCGAGTGAGGAGCAGATCCAGATTGGATGACTGTGTGTGTGTGTGTGTGTGTGTGGAGGGGGGGTCGTTTTGGATCCATTTCTGGTCTCTGGAGATATGGCAGCCTCCAAAACACTGGAGGACTCTCAGTGTGTGTGTGTGTGTGTGTCTGTGTGTGCGCATGTGTGTGTGCGCATGTGTGTCAGCAGGGGGTGGACGGTCCCTCGAGATGCACCGGACCCCGGGGATGATGGCAACAATCCTGAGGCCCATCTGTCATTCACACACATGCACTCACACCAATTAACCCGTGTTTGCTTCGACGCGCACCCTCCCAAAGTGTCAGTCATTGAGCCGTGATGCGGCCGCGGACATTTAAACCCAATAAAGCGTGGAACATAAACCAAATCTCAGACACCTAGGATTGACAAGGTGGCACCTTCAGCTCGTACTGTGAAAAGTGAAGCTAAAGGTCATCAGCTGCAACCGCAAGTCTCCTCGACAAGTCACAGAACACACACAGAAAAACCCTCCAGACAAACACGGGAGTGTCGGAGCTTGTGTTTGCTAGTATGTGAAGGAACGCTCGAGGCAAAGTGGAAGTCTGTAAATTCAGCACCAACATAGAGCTGAATTTAATTGTCTATATGTTAGACTACGCAGATTATGAACCCTCTCTTTTAGAGATTTTCAATGAAGATATTTTCCAGACACCCACAAACCTTACGAAACAGCACCATCTTACCTCCAGCAGTTCAGGAAGTCTGAGCCATATTTTTTTACTATTTGATTAATAGTTCAAAAGACGATCCTCTTTTAAACAGCTGACTTGGTTGAGTTGGCTAAAACAACATGCTTTGGTTTTGGTGCCACAAGTTGGAGAGGTAGGCAAACGCTTCTTCAGAGGAAACTTATTCAAGGCTGCGATGACATTGCCTCAAGTCTGACATGAAGCGGATAGGTAGGTAGTTAGTTGACTCATCTGTTTCACTCTCTAACTACCTACCTACCTACCTACCCAACCAACCATCTACATACCTACTCAATCAACTAACCCACCAACCATCTACCTACCTACCTACCCAACCAACCAACCAACTATCTACATACTTACCCAACCAACCAACTACCTACATACCTACCCAACCAACCAACCAACCATCTACCTACCTACCTACCCAACCAACCATCTACCTACCTACCCAACCAACCAACCAACCATCTACCTACCTACCCAACCAACCAACCATCTACCTACCTACCTACCCAACCAACCATCTACCTACCTACCCAACCAACCAACCATCTACCTACCTACCCAACCAACCAACCATCTACCTACCTACCCAACCAACCAACCAACCATCTACCTACCTACCTACCCAACCAACCATCTACCTACCTACCCAACCAACCCACCAACCATCTACCTACCTACCCAACCAACCATCTACATACCTACCCAACCAACCAACCAACCATCTACCTACCTACCTACCCAACCAACCAACCATCTACCTACCTACCTACCCAACCAACCAACCAACCATCTACCTACCTACCTACTCAACCAACCAACCAACCATCTATCTATCTATCTATCTACCTACCTACCTTCCAACCAACCAAACAACCATCTACATACCTACCCAACCAACCAACCAACCATCTACCTACCTACCCAACCAACCAACCAACCATCTACTGTATCTATCTATCTACCTACCTACCTACCCAACCAACCATCTACCTACCTACCCAACCAACCATCTATCTATCTATGTATCTACCTACCTACCTACCCAACCAACCATCTACCTACCTACCCAACCAACCAACCATCTATCTATCTATCTATCTATCTACCTACCTACCCAACCAACCAACCAACCATCTACCTACCTACCCAACCAACCATCTATCTATCTATCTACCTACCTACCTACCCAACCAACCATCTACCTACCTACCCAACCAACCAACCATCTATCTATCTATCTACCTACCTACCCAACCAACTAACCAACCATCTACCTACCTACCTACCTTCCAACCAACCATCTATCTATCTATCTATCTACATACCTACCCAACCAACCATCTACCTACCTTCCAACCAACCAACCATCTACCTATCTACCTAACGAACCACCAACCTACTTGCCTGGCTGGCTTCCTACCAACCTAACTAACTACCTAATTAACTACACTGACTATCCAATCCTAAAACCAGTGTCACCAAGGACAGGAAATACCGAAGACTAAGTTTTATCAACTGAAACACCACCATCTAATAAAGGACGCCAAATGAAAGCACTTACACCATTACCAGCAATTAGACGGCTCCCCTAGGACAGGTGCTTTCGGTAACCGAGTGATAAGTGTTTTTAGATACCTTAATTGTCTCCCTGAGGTGACACAGCTTCTGCTGCAGCTCCGAATGCTGACTTTGTTGTAAATACATGGGTCAAATCAGCTGGTTGAACTAGAATAACTAAAGTTGTAGTTGTTGTCAGTCATGCACCCATCTCTTTCACCTCACACAGTAACTCTCTCCTTCCTATCTCCCAGTTTGAAACACTGCAAGACCCTCAGCAACAAACTAACAGTACACAAAGAAAATCAATAGACCATAGTATGATAACAGCGAGTTAATCCCCCATTCTTAGTATTTTAGAACATACTTAAACTGTATTTACTAATTTCAGATTTGTTAGAGTAGAAAAAACATTTAACATTTGGTTCACGATCATAATACGTACAGTAAGCACGTTGAAAGGGCATCCTTCACATTTAAAAACATGCACAGCACATAAATCTCAATCAGTATGCAGAGTGATGATGGTTGGTGGCTACGGTAACGCTGAGTCAGATATCTATCCCAGCAGGCCATCAGAGAGAGAATCTGACACTCGATGACCTGCAGTCACGTGGGATTTCACTTTGCTGGAAGGATCAATGTGAGCAAAAGGATTTGATTTGACGAAGAGAAACAGATAACAGTGTGAGCTACAGCACGGACCAGGGAGGAGGTGCAGAATGAATTAGACCGAGATAAAAGAGAAACATAAAAAGGTTCAGAGGGAAAATGAGGAGGAAACAGGAGGAACAAGCATGGTAGAGACTGTCAGAGAGGGTGGGGGGGGGGGATGAAAGTACTGCCTCCTCTGGTTACGCAACGTGTTGACGGTTCAAGGTGTCACTGAGCCTGAACGCCATCACCTTTTTATCACCCAGATCTCGTCCAACACGGAGATCGTGTTTCTTTTCATCTTGTGGTAAAAGGCGGCGGTCGAGACGTTAAAGTTGGGAACATCACGGCTGGACAATCATGTACAACTTCCTCAGCTCCACTACAGTTAACGGTTTAGTCCTTTCACGTGTCGGATGGGTTTTTTCTGATTCATTTATTAATTGTTGAGTCAGAAAAGTGAAATCCTCAAAGTCAGTTGTTTGTCCAGGCCAACAGTCTCAAACCTAAAGATGTTCCAGAAGCTGAAACCAGTAAATATGTGTTTTCCCCCCAATAAATCAACTTATTGTTTTATCATTAAGGCGTAATAAAGTTTGTATTTTTGGTTTGAATAACTGAGCCTCTGTGTTGTACAATATGTGTACATATTAAATATGTCCGTTCCGCACAACGTAATTGGTTGATGCCTTTATTGGCACAAAAAAACATGTAGATTTTCAACCGTGCATTTAACACATTCCGTGCAAAAGTATTCATTACAAAAAACTGTTAATATATTGAAGTGCGAAGACCCGAAGGTGGACTGGTCTCTGCTGGAGTCTGAGCTGAAGGAGTTTCTGGTGAAGCTGCGCGATCAGATGACGAGCATTAAGAATAACTCTATAGAAATAGACCATCTTCTCTCTGATGGTCTCGTTTACTGATGGAGGTCATATAGAGGATCAGGACTAAACTGAGACTGGTTCACAACCAGTTACAGGTTCCTCACAGTCACTTTAAGTACAGAAAGGTAACCAAAAGTTGGACTTCATTACATCATTATACTGTAAAAATGATTCCCTCATACTGGTGGTCGTAGTCTATGAACTGAAACCTCAGTGGGTGCTTGTGGCGTCACGTCTGCAAAACTATTTCACTCGATCAGCTCGACCAGTGGAAGCGATTCCAAAATCCATCACTCATTTATCTCTGTGTGTCTGCGGTGGTCCGATGGGGGGGTTGTGTTGCCCTCGAGGCGTCGACGCTGTCAGCACGGAGCTGTCATCCCTCTGACATCAGCGAGGAACCAGGCCACTCTTATGTAACCAACCAACGACGGCAGGACAGCAGTGATCAGCTCCTGGAACTTTTAACTGGTTATGAAACAGTAAACCAGACCATCAGAGAGAACGTTGGGATCTCCACGAGACTTTAAAATGACTTCTGATATTCAGCTGCAAGGCTTCAGTTTGTAACGATCAACCGACAGCTTGATGGGTTTTACAGGGCTTATCAATAATGGGTTCATTTGGAGATGAAGCTATAAATATATGAAAATATGGCTCCTTTTCAAAGTGACAAACCGCCTCATCTTTTCCCTTTTGTGCAGAGATTTTCTGGAGACAGAAGTGCAGAAACACACACATCTGTACGGTTAATGCGTCACCACGCAGACTGGAGGCGTGGTGATATTCTCTCTTTTTTTACCCAGAATCCCACGCGGTGGCAGCTCTCTCCACTCATGTTCAATGAGTTCAGCTGACAGCCTCAATGAAAGTTTGATGAAGCCCCAGATACTGTATGCCCCCCCCCCCACACACACACACACTCTCTGCAGCCCTAAAGAGTAGCTACAGATCTACTGATAAATAATCCTCACGTGAATGACTCACTTCATGCCGTCATGTGATGTGAAGTCTCTCTTTCTCTCTCCTGAAAACCGGCAACGAATTAAATTTTCTAAAAGGGTTTCTTCTTTTGAATGGTCTGTAAACGGCTCCAGACGTGAGATAATTAAAGTTACAGAGAGCTACAACGTATTGGCTGTTTGGCTAGTGCTTTTTTTGTAGGTAGAGGAAAACGGAGTCAAAATCGATTTTACTAAATTCATCATCGTTTTCGCGGAAGATTTTTTTCGTGAAAAAAATGGACGTCTTGGGAAATAATCCGTTTCTCTGAGAGCGAGATGAGAAGATCGATACCAACCTTGTCCTCGAGTATGGCGCTTAAGTCGGGAGGCACTTAGCTTAGCTTAGCATAAAGTGTGGAAGCAGAGGGAGACAGCTAGCCTTTCGTGAGCTGTAAATGCGTAAGTAGACGTGTTTTTGAACTTGGGAAAGAGCCGGGCTAGCAGTTTGCCCCTGCTTCCACGCTTTATGCTAAGCTAGGCTAAACGCATCCGGACTCCATCATTGTACTTACGAAGCACAGGCCTGAGATGAATCTTCTCATATTACTCTCAGAGAGAAAGCCAGTGAGTGTCTCAAAGTGGTGAATTAATCATTACATAACAGTAAATGAAATGCAACAGTCAAATTCATACAGCTTCATTAAAAATATCATTAAATAAAATGCACAACTATGTTAATGTTGTGTTAATGTTAACTAAATGTTAAGCAACATCGCGTTACTAACCGTAGACGCACCGGAGAGAGACAATGTCATTTAATCGCAATGAAACGGATAAAAATGATGCAGAAATATCTACAAATAATAGTTCTAAGTACTCTAGGTGACCACAGACATCATCATATCTGATATGTAGTGAAACATGTGGGTCAAATAAAGCCTGTAAAGCTCTTTATGCATATCTGCCATCCACCCTCACACACACACACACACACACACACACACACACACACACACTTAGAGCCCATAACCTCTCAATCCCTTAGCTACATGCAAATGTTGTTTATAAAAATAAAATGCAAGAAAGAAAACTTCAAACAAAACATACTGAGGCAAACGCCTCACAGCAAAAACACAAACATACATTTTAGTTAATGCACGTGCACACACACACACACACACAGCATGACTTGCAGCTGTGTGGAGGGGTGGGGGGGGGGGGGGTTGTGTTGCCCAGTAGTCAGCTCCTTGCAGCCTATTTTTATCCTTAATGCCACAGTAAACCAACACATGCCTGCTGCCTGATTAAACCTTATAGTCCCCGTGGGCAGCAGCACAAAAAGCCCCCCAACATCCGATAGGGTCGCAAGTGTGTTTATTACTCTGTGTGTGTGTGTGTGTGTGTGTGTGTGTGTGTGTGTGTGTGTGGTGCAGTCATGTGCATGCATATCTATTTTTCTGATAAAATATGTGTCAGCACTTTACGTCCGGCTGATTTAACCCCATGCTGGAAAGCGCGAACACACACACAAACACACAAACACACACACACACTTCAAAGCTGCAATGACTCCTGCTGGCATGGACACACACACACACACATGCTCAGAACATGTAAACACTCGCACACTGAACCTGAATGTGTGTCTTACCACCGGCTTGGCAAGAGAGGCGAGACGAAGAAGAGGGCGAGGTAGAAGCCAGAGGGCTCGTCGCCAAAAGCTCCTCTGATATCACACATCAGTTAAAAATCACAGAGCTCAGCAACTCTGGACACCTGACCACGCACACACACACACACACACACACACACAGTGACACACAACTATCACAAACAAAGACAAATATAGACAGAAAAACAACACCATGATGCTCCGGTGAGACGCTGAAGTTTCACTGTTTTATGTCGGGTTATGTGACAAAGACGCTGGTAGAGGAGACGACATGTCACAACCAAACTCTTTTTGTAGAGCACTTTGGATGTGGTGGCTCATCGCCATGAGGAATACGAAGGTTACAAACACGCTTGTTTAAAAGAGTCTCAGTTCGATTCTTAGTTCGGCTGCAAGTAATGATTTCTTATTTTATTAGCGATTTCATAAGTCTACAAATTAGAAGAGATTTATTTTGACGGTGTCCTAGCTTGTGTCGGAAATAATGAGCTCCTCAACGAAAGTAAAAAATATATTATGTATAACATAGAAATAAGTTTATGAAGCTTCAGAAGAGTGCATTTTTTGCGTAAACAACTGTCCAAAAATATTGAGTTTATTCTGACATAAATAAGAGAAAAGGGCAAATCCTCACATGTTAGAAGCCGGAAATGGAATTGATTATCAAAATTTGGAAAAGGGGAGAAATTAGCAGAGGGGTATTCAGTTGGTTGCAATCTGCAACCGCACCACTAGATGTCACTAAACCCTGCACACACCCTGCACACACGCAGGAAGTAAAGGTTGGCGGGAAAAGAGTGAGGAACATGTGCAGGAAGAAGGTTGTGAAGGCAAAGAAGAAGACGTGGAAGAACCAAATGTAGGAAAATAAATAAAAAAAGGCTCATCAAGGTACTACAATAAATATGAAGTGTGGTTCAGTCCCTCTGACGGGGTTGTGTTCCAGTCTTTCACGTGTCAGCACATTTCACTGCTTTTATTTAAAGTGACTCACAAGCACGAGGTGGGAAGGAGTTCAGAGAGAGCGTTGTAGCTCTTTAAGGAATGAAACCAGACCCACGGAAGGATCATTGGGCTTCCTGTTAGACGTAGTCAATGAGTTACAAGCGGCAGCGCGCGGTGGGCTGAAGGCTGAGATAATGACAGAAATCACAGCCTCGCTTTGAGTCGAACGTGTCCGTCTGCCCACTCAGATAAATTAAGTGTGGGCACTCGTGCGACATTTCACTTCGGTGGAACATTTTCGATGTCACACACGTTTTGCTGGGAGACGTCGGCGTTGCATTTTCCTGATCGGCAAAGCGTGAAGGACACGGGAGTGAGGAAGTAACCACACGGTGCTGCAGCTGACTGCAGGCTCAGTGAAGTGGGAAACACTGGTGGCTGTTAATCCGCGTTTGCACTTAAAACAAGGGTCATGCTCAACCAACATTTTCTCTGGCTCTTGTCCTTCCCTTCCACACACCACTGCAGGGCTCGTTAGATCACAATTTCCTCTCCAGCCGCTCAGAAAAATGTCACACACTCGGGGAATATTCAACCAATACTATTGATCGGCCGATAAAGGGCGCCAGGCAGGGAGGAAGACACTTTCCAACGACATAAACAACCCACCATGAAAAGGATTAAAAAAGGACAAAAACTCCCACTTCTCCATTAAAGAGCAGCCGTTCACCAACAGGTGTTTCCAGTACAATATGCTTCAATTACTAGATTACAGACGGAGCAAAAGAGCAGGAACAGGAGAGAGGAAATATAGAAGGGATTCTGATGGTTATTAGTCAGGAGAGAGGGGATAAAGTGTGTGTGCAGATATTTCAGACTCAGACGAGGTTCAATCCGTCTGATTCTCCCGAAGTGTGACAAAAGAACTTCTCTGCAACGTGTCCTCATACGTGCATACGGTTCGTATGATATCTTATGAAAAGTCAAGCAACACGCGTCAATTTCCGCGAATTATCTTTTCAAAATAAACGTCCGTCTTCACAGCAAAAAAATAATTTATGTTTAGACAACAAAACGACTTGGTTAGGTTGAGAAAAAGTTTGTCATTTGGGTTCAAATAAGTGCCGCAAATACATTACGCAACGTATGTGACAAATCCGGAGGTTACCGCCTGCGAATAATTGTCCAAATGCTTGTTTGTTTTCATTTATCATGTATTTATTTCAGTCACATGGCATCTTATCAGAAAAAGGGGTGAAAATTAGTAAAATCCATTCATAGAATGAATGAATGCAGGCAGAAACCTACCATTCTGAAGAGTGAACCAATGCTTCATGTGTTAAAGCTGCATTCTCTCTAATGTCCACCAGGGGGCGACTCCTCTGGTTGTATAGAAGTCTATGAGAAAATGACTCTACTTCTCTCTTGATTTATTACCTCAGTAAACATTGTAAACATGAGTTTATGGTCTCAATCTCTAGTTTCAAGTCTTCTTCAATACAGCATGATGTTCATTTAGTACATTATGGTCCATTTAGAGTCAAATAGATGATTGCCAAACTTCAAAATATCAGTGCCCGAACCAATGACTATGTACACTTCTTATATACAGTCTGTGAATGAATGCTGATGGTAACATTTCCCACTGACGACAAAAGCCAGATGTTAAGAGGGTTGTTTTAGTCCAGTGGGTAAGAGGTGATAGTGAAACACACACACACACACACACACACACACATGTAGAGACAACCTGTGGTGAATCAACATCAGCTCAACATCAGCTCCAAACACCGTCCGTTTGGAATGCCTCCTCCCTTTCCCAAAAAGGCCTCGAACGTACATACCAGGGCTCCCATAAAGACACGGCGCTGTGATGACGCGGTGCCTCCTGGCACAGTGAAAAACAACATCTCACAGAGCCGGATTAAAACAAGCCGGGCCGGGCAGAACCACACAACCCAACGATGACGGCCTGTGGTGTAACCGGAGCAGCAAAGAGGCGTTGGCTTTGACCATAAGCGTCCATGTGGAAAACAATTTGATTCAATCTGCGTTCGTGGAATCGTGATATTGAAGGGATATTATTATTATACGGTGCATTTAGCTGCAAGAAAGTTTTACTTTCCTTATCGACTCTTCTTTGATGGTTTTTAAATTAAGCAAAAAAAGTTTAAAATGACACAGAGCCCATAGTGACATCAGTAAATTCATAGTTTTTTCCGACTAACAGTCCAAAATCAAAATATATTACATTTTCAAAAAAATAAAACTGAGAAAAACAGCAAAATCGTTAAATTTGAGATGAAAACATTCCGTATTTATTATCATGCCGGCTCCAATTTGGTGCTTTCACTGCTCTAAATAAACAGTTTATTTCACAGACGTCTCCTGTACTGTTACTTATAAACTGATGCCAACTGCTCCATTAAAACGAGGGCTTTTATTGCAGCAGCATTATCACAACACAGATAATTCTATCCCCCCAGAAATGTAAGCAAACAGTCCTGAGGTGACTCCTGATTCTTAACAGCAACCCACAATGTGCACTTTTTCCTGCCAATAAACATCTTAATACATTTTTCTATTCGTGTTTATCTCGTTTTGGGATCAAACTGTTTAAATCTTTTCCAAGTTCAGCTTCAACTGAGAGGCTATTACGCGTTTCATGCTCCAAGTTGACCAAACGTGTTTACGGGCAGAAGCAGTCGGCTCATCGCGGCGCATTAAAATCCTCATTTCTGCAGGATGGAGCTTTACTCGCTGCGGGACCCGGGACTCCAAACCGGCCCTGGCACAGTCCGGTCCTGTGCCGACGCGAGAAGCAGCTCTGGTGTGAAACTGGAGGGACGCCGGCAGGGCCGAAGCAGCATGTACGCCCTCTAATCTGTGTCCGTCGTACAGAGAGGAGCTGGCAGCTCTTCATCCAGGGACCACGAACTAATTAGTGGAATGAGCTGCATGGAATAAAGGCCAGAGTCAGGCTTCAATGGCACCAGGATGAGAACAAACGCCTCAAAGCAAAAAAGCATTTGACCTAAAAAGAAATGTACTTCATAGGATAACTGAGGTATTATCCAACCTGGACCTCCGGTCGAGTGAAGCCAATGCTTCATGTGTGAAAGCTGCATTCTCTCTAGTGTCCACCAGGGGACTCCTCTGGTTGTATAGAAGTCTATGAGAAAATGACTCTACTTCTCCCTTGATTAATTACCTCAGTAAACATTGTAAACGTGAGTTTATGGTCTCAGAAGCAGTTTCTTGGGAACAGGTAGGACGGGTTTGAAGGAGAAAACAGGTTGTAATCCACGGCTATAAGAAGAGAAACCCTGGTCTGTATCGTCCGACAGGTGTGACCCCGCCGCCCCCCCCCCCCCCCTCGTCTCTAACGTCAGATACAAAGTGCCCTCGGGATGGGAAGCGACCGACATGCCAGAGTCCATTTCCTCCGCACAGAAACCTCGTTTTCTGCTGATTTGAAGTTGCTGTCAGAGAACAGAGCAGCCAGTGTTTCTCGGGAGCGCGACGTCGAGACAAAGCGGTGGCTGTGTTGGAGCAGAACTCGCGACCCCCTCGACGGCACTTTCCTCACCCACCGACCCCTCCCTCCCTCCTTCCCTCCCTCCATCCTTCCCTCCATAGGGCCGAGCACTCTGCTTCACCCCGAGCAGAGTGGCATGAAGATCACACCATGAAGATCATTAAAGTGGAGACAGAGGGAGCGGGGGGGGGGGGGTGTTTGTTGTTGCCGTTGCCTCGGAGAAGAATGGGCAAATATGAGGGCGGAAAAAACCCTGCAGAAGGAGTGATGTAGTTGCTGTAGTTGCTGCTGAATGCTTGTAAATGGAATTGCTTTTGCTACGATGCATTACTGTGAAGCCGACAGGGAGAGACGAGCTGTCGGGAGGTGTAATCGATTAATGGCTGAAACGGGGTGAGGGGGGGGGGGGGGGGGTCGAAGAGGTTCCCACACTGACTCAACTAAAACCTGCAGCACTCAGAAACACGTCACCGTTTGATGCTGAGAAACAAACCGACATGGTTTATTTGATTGATTCACTTTGACTGATAAACTAAATCACATTTCATGTTTACATGAATTCACTGAATCACACAAACAGTTTTCTATCAGGTAACAAAGTCATTTATTATTTAATTATATTTAATATTTTCAAACAGAAACTAAAAACCCATCTATTCAGTCTGGCTTTTATAATTGTATATTATTTTCATTCATTATTACGTCTGAGTTTTAACAGTGTCTTTTGTGTTTTTAATGCTATGGTTTTACTATTTATACATATTTTATTTCTTCTTATATTTTGCTCAAATATCAATACATTTAGTGATATAATTTATTCACTTATTTTTCTCAACTTAATCCGGTGTGCATTAGTCTCATCTTCTCTCCGATTTCGTCTCTTCTTCTTAAACTTCAGTAGTTTTAATGAACTGCGACTTTCTTGACGTGTGAAATCATCTTTTAAATTGACAAACATCATATGTGGAATTAATGGCACAATCCAAATCAAATTAATATTTCAATCTGGACCTAAGTGGTCGACCGACCGAGCTGAGAAACCTTCACTGGTGCCGTCCGTCTGTCTCTAACATCCTGCGATCGCTTGGCTTCAGCCCACGATGCTCCTCTGACACCTTGGCCTCCATCTTGAAATGACTCAGAGTCGTTCTTTGACATTTAG
>JAFEUB010001002.1:0-65000 GCA_024529925.1 Ophthalmolycus amberensis | reverse complement strand
TATTATAATAACAGCCATATCCAAATCCTATCATGCAGCCACAATGAAACAAAGGTGCAATTAAGACGCTCGTTTGGAATTATAAACCATTTATAGTCAATTTCTTCACTGAAAATGGTTTTACTGAGATAAAACTATGGAAATCCGACTCTATAAAGACTTTTTAAATAAACAATGGTAGGAATGTAGTCGTCAGAGTCATAGACTGTATAGAAGAGGACTAGTCACCCATCGGTTTGTGGACTGCTGTTCTGAAGCCTCGAGTTCGGTGTTTTGGCCGTCGCCATCTTGGTTTTTTGCAACCGGTAAACGGAAGTGACCATATAGTAGAGACTCCGTATACGGCTCCGGGAGTGACCTGTCAATCACACGGTAGCCCCGCCCTAAAACATCCCCTGCTTCACCGTCTATCGGTGAATCGTTTAAAACCTTACAGAAGCAAAAAGGCCAAATGAATCTAATATGAATGGAAAATGCATTTTGAAGGCGCAAACTGAATATTTAAAATAATATTTTCACATTTTAAAGATGAAATGCTTTATCGATGAATTTATCGTTTTATTGATATGAAAACGATACTGTAGTTGCAGCCCTGCATGTGTTATGTATGCATACACACACACACACACACACACACACACACACACACACACTCAGACATGCTCTTTCAACTGTGAGACAGTCCACCAGCTCATGGGAGTCCCGTCTCCTGCACTGACTGACAGCACTTCAAAAAACACCCGTTCCAAAGAAACAGGCTCTCCAGAGACGGGTCGTACCACCTCCCCTGAAATGGGGGGGGGGGGTGGGAGTAAGATTGACTGAGTTTTTTTACCCTCATTCCTAAGTGTCATGTCAGTGAAACACGAGCCTGGGAGCTTGTGAAGGAGGGTCCGGGTTAGGGGGCCTGGTTGCTAGGCAGCCGAGCGTTCTGAGCCGGATGCTGATTGGCTTGTATGTGTGTGTGTGTGTGTGTGTGTGTGTGGAGAGAGGGTTAGCTCAAAGAAGTGTAGACCTGATTTTGGACCGTGTAGGAGAGAAGAAACACAGACAAAGGGTCTTTCATGCTCTACCTGAATTTAAATGTATTTTACATCACATTTACATCACATGTGCATAAATCAGCCCGTTTACAGACGTTGATATGCGCTCTTTGTGTAAAAGGGTTTCAAAAACCAAATCATCTTTCCAAAAAATGTGTGAAAGTGAAGATTTACTTTGGCGAAATGCCTTCGCAAGAGTGGTTTCTCCTGAAAATCACCCCAACACACACACACACACACACACACACACACACACACACACACTGACAGAGAAAATACTTTTGGTTGAAGGGCTTTCTCAATTCAATTTAATTTCCAATATCTACAGAACCTCCCCCCCCAAAAAAGGACGGGTCAGCCGGGGATGATGATAATATCGCTCAGTATTTTGTTCGGTTTGAATAAAGTGAAAAGATCATTTATCTTTGATTCACACATTTCTTGCCCGGCACATGATTGAACTCGTCGGGGAGGAAAGCTTCTCTACAGCATCCCTCTCTACCTCTCTATCTCTATCAGAGAGCACTGTGTTTTTAATATATTTCGGATTAGCTGTGCGAGCCCGGAGAGAGGGAGACATGCAAGCAAGAGAGAGAGAGAGAGAGAGAGAGAGAGAGAGAGAGAAACTCAAAAGATTTAGAGAAAGACAGTAATGGTGAGTAATGAGCAGCAAACAGCCGTCTGTCCAAAGAGATAAGACGAGGAGATAGAAACAAAGAAGGGAAAGAGAGAAACACCGAGAGACGACGAAAATGATTTACGGGAACAAAAAAGGAGATGAGCAGAGATACAGAAGCTTCGAGCCCGCTCTTTGTATCTGCATGTGAACACACTGGAACGCTGCTCTACACTTTCTTTCTCTGCTTGGCATCATCGTGGTAACATAATGGTATCTTAAGAGGGGCTAAAGAAAATAATGTTTTATTTATTTTATTTTATTATTTAAAATATATAATTACAGTATATATATATACACACATACATACATATATGTACATGTATATATTTACTAACATCTACCCATGCACAGTGGCCTTAGTTACCTCAGCAGATGCCCAAACCACTATGCCAAGTTTTCTCGACTTAAAAGTTTCAGTGGACTGCACTCCTTATTGGTAAAGTTGACATTTTGAGTGAGCTCAACTTTTTCCAAATGGATTTGTTGACTCAACTTTAAAAAAGGTGTTAGTACAACAAATTTGAAGTTGGGCTTTTTAGAGTGCAGGACGTCTCAGAGTACAGTGTGACTTTTTAAAAATGAAGGAACTGTTGACCATGTGAATGCCTTGTGCCATGTGTATTACAACGACTTGCAATGTTACACCTGCATTAAGTGTTATCTTCTCTTATTACCATAGAATCAAATAGTTGTAAAGCCAACTAACACCAAACTCTGCAGCCCTGTGCAGCTTTCAGTATCTGTGAAGCTTCCATCAGCTCGCTGTCTTGGTATTGCGTGGTCGGGTTACACTTTTGATTCTCCTCACCCTCAGTGGTTAAAGAACGAATTACTGCAGCTTCAGGTTTTGGTACGTCTGTGATTTTGTTCTCAGCCACATCAGCATTCATCTGCTGCTGCTCAGCTACCACTGCTTTGATAATTGACGGCCATCTTATTCCCCCCCCCCCCCCCAGCAGCTTACAAACATTTACTTCTTGCCGGTGTGGGAACTGCAGAGGGTCTTTGAAATATCAAGCACGTTAAATAGGAGCTCAGGTTGCCAACATTTCGAGTGATCGGCAACCAGTTCGTGGCCTTTGGTTGCCATCGTGCACCCCGAAATAAACACACTTTATTATCTGTTGCATTGGTGATATTTAAATATTGCTGTTCCAGTCAGAAGTTTGAGTGCGAAGCATGCATCACACACATGACATGTACGTATGCATGTAGCGTTTTCAAGCTGACGTATTCATCTGCATAGTATCTCAATTACTCAAAATATGAGGCGGCAGCCATGTCTTCAGTTTCAGCAACTAGAACTGGTGCCAGCCTGGCTGCTAGTTTTAAACGTTCGTGTTGAGCCCTGGAGATTTACTGACCTTCAGAAGAATGGGTGACTTGTGGAGCCATCATGTGGTATTCGCTGACGTTTGGCTAATCTGCCTACAGCCTCTTTTCTTCTCCTCCAGGATGAAACCTGATACGGCAGCTCAGCCAGCTTTAGCCACACGCTAATTAATCCGCGGCACCAAAGCCTCTTAAGAATACCCAAACGCCACAAACAATAGTAGTCGTGCCAAGCCGTGGAAAGCTTTTGGTGTGGGAGCAGCGAAGCGCTACGATCGGGGAATTGGTAGTATTTAGGTAAGAGGACCTGCACTGACATTGCCAGGGCTGAGGGGGTCTGTTCCCTGTGCAGCTCTGTGTAACGCTGCCACTGAAAGGTGCTTTCGGAAATGCTGACTAAATACGGCTGGTTAGCTTGATTTGTGCTTTGATTGTGCTGCGACACCGGGAGCCCTGCAGCTTGTGGCCAAACGGAGCTTTTCTTCTGAACCTTTGAGGGGGGGTTGGTTTGGACAGAGGACTGGAAAGTGAGCGGCTGGAGGGAGTTGGCTTAATCCTCTCTGTCACACTGTCGATATCAGGCCTCCATTTGTTTTACTCTCTTCCTCTCTGCACCTTCATCGCTCTGATTCGAACCGACGAGGCGGACTTCTCTCTATCTTTCTGAACTCTTTTTATTTTATTTCTCTCTCCTTTCTTCATTCCCTGGTCCTCCCCTGTTCCTCCCCCTGCCTTCCTCTGTCTCCCCTTCGTTCGGATGGGGCTTATCAGCGACGGAACAAACAGGCTCTTTGTGTTTTGCGACAGAGAGGAGGCTCATTTCATTGAAACCTGGATAGGATATCCATCCACAGGGGGGGCATAAAAACAGCAGAAAACATGCTGCAAAGTGACGGTGAGGGTGGAACACAAAAACAACCAAGACCACAAAGAGACAGGGACGAGGGGACATTGGGGCACCGACCGTCCTAAATCTTATGAAAAGGAGACGGCAAAGGCTACAGAGGAAGCAGGATGGATGAACCTGAATGGAAAGAGAGGAGGAGGAAGTTCAAATTACTGTCTGGAGCCGCTGTTCAATATCAGCAAGGTCGGTGACTTTATAGCCACACAACAAGCTCAATATCACGGAAAACTGAACAAAATGTCGACAGCTTTCTAACAGCGACACGGGCAGAAAAACGTCACCGTTCCGATCCCTGCAACATGTCGATAGCGTTCGGCGTGCAACAGAGCGATCGAGGCTCATTTTGTTGCTTCAGAGAATCAAACGTCAGTACTGATTGTTTGATACGAACATCTCTCTGCCTCCCTGGAGTCCCAACACTGGGAATGAGTTGCACATGAACAGCTTATTTTTAAAAAAGCCTGAGCGGACGGCCTTAAAAGTAGAGCGTGGACAAAGTGAGGCGCCGATCCTGACCTCAATACAGAACTGCAGAGAGTGAGATAGATGGAAGGGCGCATACGAGTGTTTGCTTCGGAAATAACTCGGCGTTCCCGCCCCGTTGGAGGGAGGAGCGATCGCTAACGAGAGGGCGAGACGGGCGAGACGGGACACCAGAGTCATCGTCTGTGCAGCATCAGTATTCAGTTACCGCAGATCAACACATTATCTATTTAAACTCATCCCAACCTTCATGGTTCTGCCATTTACGCGGGCAGTATAATTTATACACACACACACACACACACACACACACACACACACAACACCGAGGACAGTAAACGCTCAGAAATGCATTTCCATTGCCTCGCAAGATGTCGACGGCGAGCCAGCGGCTTGTAGCTAACGATGCTAACAGCGCAAACCACGGCAGCAGTGCCGAGCGTGCAAACAGTTACTCCACTATGTCTTTACATTGATAATAGTTGTTTGCTGCTATATTAATGTTCAGAATGCTAAATAGAGCTCCTTTAAACTGAGGTGCAGAACACTCCACGCTGGACAGCTTACAGTATAACGGCCGGTAGTCCACCTGCAGACTGTGAGCTGTGATCCACTGGTTTTCCATCCACGCACATACAGCGTTCTGCAAATCACCTTCTTCAAACCACTGGTTCAGATTTCTTTTTTTTTTAAAGGTGAAAAGATTCAGAAACAAAAACCAGGTTTCTTGTTTGTGGACGAGCTACTGTTTTACCATCAAATTACATTTTTAAAACACACCAAACATCAGCAGAAAGAATAACTTCCCATCCTCAAAATTCACATAGTTTAGCAGTGTTCCCCTAGAGACAGCGCTGAGAACTTTGCTTGTATTTCAGGCTCAAATTTCTACTATGTATGCAAATAGAAACAATTTCACATTTTACTCAAGCAGCACCTACCTAATTGGTTTTCAATAGTCACTGAGGAACAACAGGAGCCAGAAGCAGCGCCCTCAGCCTGCTTGTTACTGATAGTTAAGCAGGTGGTGCCGGGTGGACACCAGCATTTGATCACACTGGTCTTTTTCTGGCAGGAAGTGCTAACCAGCCGCTCAGCCAGCTCCCATTCAACAAAGGCAATTAGAGCGAGAGAGCGACTGCTTATCAGCGAGTAACTACAAAGCAAAGAAAGAAACAGTGGGGCAGTCTTTCATGGTGATCACAGCAGTGTGGTGCATATTTCTCGGGGGTGGGGGTGGGGTGGGGGGGTGGGGGGTGGGGGGTGGGGGGGGGGGGAATCACTGCCTCAGATCTGGTGATACCGCATTCATTTAGCGGCGTTCGTGACCATTCGTCGCTCATTAAACCGAGCGATCCCAAACTCAACTCTGGGTCACAATCGCAGCTTATCCTCTCATCTCAAGTCTCGGCCCGCTCCGAAACAGCTCGCGTTGAAACTTAACCCGACAATGGCTGAGATGGCAGAGGCTTAGCTAATGAGCAGGGGAGTGTGTGTTGTCCGGACTCACCCTCAGGGCCTCTATGACCAGGTCGCGGGCCTCCAGCTCTCCCTCCATGATACTCAGCAGGGTGAGCAGCTCTGGCTTGCTCAGGTTATCCATGTTGAACTCACATTTCTGCAACACAGGACGGAAAACAAACACGTCAGGATCTCACAATACAATATACATATTAGGGCTGCGTATTGGACCCTTGATACTTCTTACATCAAACTGTTTCCATGACAGTGAGTATCGAAAACCCCGAGATCACAATCAGCCTTACTGCCCAAGTATGTGTGACTCTGGTTTTTGCATTTTCTCTCGATGTACTTACACAGAAACAGACGTAACCCTTCAGAACAAATATAAGAAAGCTGGACAAATAAGGTCGGGGAATAGACAGGCCTCTGCAATAAAACCCTCACAAGTAAGGGAGGGCAACAGCTGCACTTTATTACAACATGTGACCGACAAGCACAACACACATCTGCAGAAATGTTCAGTTGTCGACTGTTTGGCGAGCATCCGTCCATCCTCGTCCACTGCAGGTGACGTTAGCGATGCCATACGGAGCTTGCTAATAGGAACAGGCTAATAAATGAAAGCTAATCGCTAAGCTAATTGTTAAGCTGCGAATGCATTTTAAAGATGTTGGGAATCTTTTGTGTTGCTGCTCAAGAAACACTATTTGTTTACAGTACAATAATAATAAAGCAATGTTGGGTCAGTTCTTAATCAACTGTTGGTGGCTCTAGAGTAAAAGGATCATCCTCTGGGGATCATGAATGTCCACCAAAGCCCATTTAATAGCTTCAAACCGAGTTCAGTTTGGACCAAGATGTTGGGACAGTAAAACCAACGATGAACCGATGAAAAGTTGGTAATATGACAAATGCGCCACTTACTGCAGGTCTCCACCTGGTCTCATGAAGAGCAGCCCATTGAATTAGGCTGGATGTCCCGTCCTACCTCCACGCTAATCGGGCCTAATTGCATTTAGCCATGCTCATTAAGCACCTACGTGGTCAGTGGCGGTCGCGAGGCTAATGGCTGGAGATGACTGTAATTGGGATTGACCAGAAACACTTCATGCTTCCCCTCGTGTCAATTAAAAGATTTGTTTTTTCCCGCGGTGTACTTATGAAAAGCAGAACGTCTGTTCATGGGAAGCATCCACCGGTTACTTTCTTATTCCTTCTGACTGGGAATCACATTGTCCGCGCTATAAAAATGTAAATGTTGTTGATAGAACCAGACGGCACTGTGGATTTTGGGGGGTTTTATAAAATGCAAACAACTGAAAACTCTCCTCTACCTGTAAATGCCTCACAAATTTGAATTAAGTTGTATGAATCCATTCCATTGCAACGACTTGATCTATTTTCTGTGTGTAGTCTGTGACAATTTAAATTAAGACAATTTGCAGATAAAGATTTAACAAAACAAACATAAATTCAGCTTGTAAAAATGGTGCATTATTGTAGTTTACATTCAATTTATTGTAGTTTTCACCTGAAACGAGGTTATATAAATCAGTGAGTTGTCTCCTTTAAGACCAGCTTCAGCATTAAAATGCTGCTTGCATGTTAATTAATCTGAAACAATAATAACAATCAAATAATATTGTTAATAATCAGTTAATTAATTCAAAGTCTAGTGTACAATATAGTAACATAAAACTCTGAAGAGGCCAGTCTACATGAGTACTTTCGTTTTATACATTTTGATATTTGTGTTTTTTTTGTTAATTGCAAATTTTGTAATGTATTGGTACCTTTTTCTGAGGAATAAAGTTACAGATAAATAAAAGGAATTACGTTTTTTTTTAAAGTCACTGAGACAGTTTAGTAACTAACTTAAAACATGAGAAATGTGACAGGAGACCGGTGTTTTTAAGATGTTAAATTCAACAACAGACCAAGAGGAACTTTTTCTCATGACATCGTGATATTGGGGGTTTTGGATTTCCTGGTCACGACCCTGAACACCACAGCAACATCTGGTTCGTCGACATTCCGAGCACGGCGTCTAATTGTTGTGTTCAGGGACCTCGAAAGGGATTGAACTCATGAGTCAAACCTAGGTGAGTGGAATGAAGATAAAAAGGGGCCAGAGTTTAACACTGGAGGCCGGCAACAGTAGAGTTTCCAGTTAAGCGTGTTGGCGACTACAGAAGCCATCTGCTACTAGAGAACCACAACCAGCTGCATCCTCAATATCTGGAGGCTTTTCAGGAGGCTACTTGTCCAATAAGACTTTAGTGAAACAAAGCGGGAAAAGGAGGAAGCGAAGAGCGTCTCGGGCCTCTGGTGCACATCGGGCGGATCGCTCCCTGCTCATTATGGTGACGTTCGGTCGTCACGTAAAGCCTGATTTACAAACCTACATCCAAACCGCCGCCAAGATTCTTCCATTTCATCAAGGAGTCGGCCCAGAGGTCCCTCGCACAGAGTGTGACTTTGAACAGGCCGCCGTGAGATTTCATCAAGCTGCTGCCTTCTACGTGTCCTTTGTACGCTCCGGTGACGTTGTTTATTTCACCGCGAGAGGGGAAAAGTTCATGCTCACACAACGGGAACAGTGGTGATGAATCCATCCATATGAATAAACAGGCCAACGCTCTCTCCTTTAACCCTCTGAGCGCCGAGCAGTCACACGTTTCTCTCTGTGGCTTTGATTTTCACTGCAATATATAAATCCTGCATCTCTGAGGAAACAGCACCATCGTGGCGAGAAGGAGAGAGAACTCAAACATGTCTTTTGTGCAGAATAACGGCGTTACAATGCCATAAATCATAGAAATATAAAACGCAATTTGTTTGATAATTTATATGGCAAAAATAGGAAAAATGGAATCTATAAATCCAACTTTTTTCCACAGTGTTACCAATGTTGGGAAAAGAAATGGAGGTTCTACATGCTATATAGATTTAACTATTTGTTTGGTACTGTGTCCTGCAGTTCAGTACAAGTTTCACTGAATTGATGTCACGTGGTTGTTGGTCTCAGGCGAGTCAATCACGTCTTCCTAGTTGCGCTGAGAAGCAACGAATGTATTGCTTTCTAAAGCAACCGGTTTATTTGTGACTCGATTTTAAATGACACATGTAGAATAAAATGTTTTTTAATTAAGAAATATCTAAATTTGCTTCATTTTTGGTTTCTTTTTCTGACGGAAGCGTTCGTCACACCTGATGTGTTCAAGGACCCTGGGAAAGATGACGATCTGACAGTGATGTCAGATACAGCGTCTGGCTGTGATAAACTGTAGTTTTGGCGATTGTTAAAAGAAAACATGCTTTTCAGTCCCGTCGGCGGCTTTTGGGGTTCAGAGGGTTAAAAAGGCCGGTGCTGACAAATCACAGGTTTTTAATTAAGAAATAATTTTTTAACAAAAGGAAGTTTTGAGTCTTCTAATATTACTCGAATCTAATATTTTCTTTTCAGAACAAGGAGCTGGAAAGTGTTTCAGTTTAGTCAGACCACGTTTTTACATCACACATCAAGCCTGGAAATAAAAGCAGCAGAGATTCCAGAAGGGATTGATTCATCTCATCGAACCTTCACATCGATCCCCTCTCGTTTAGTCTCGTTTCCCGGCAACGTTCGCCACAAGAGAATTGGACGACTCGGGAGGCTTGACGGGACGGCAGCGCTGAGCCTCGCCGTCCTGTCACAGGGGCCTCGGGGTTGGAAGGCGGGGGGGCTGATTCTCTCTGTTTCTGCAGTGAGCAGGTGAAACAAGTTGTTTCCGCGTGCTGAACAGCCCGGCCGGCTCGCTGTGAGCTCGCGGTCCACTTAATAAGCCTCGTGTCATTTCACTCTTGCTGGCTGAGTTTCTCTCACGGACTCGTGTCCCGTTACTACAAAGCTGTGATGTGACCGCCTGTGAATAAGACGCCTGTGAAGGGTAACGAGACAATCGTACCATCGTGTTGAGGGAAATCACACTGGATTCAAAAGTCCTTTATATATTATGTTGTGGTATCTAACAGTACAGTAAGTTTAAAACTCTGAGTGCAACTCATTAGAATACATGATCGGCCTATCGTACGATATTTGGACGTGACCTCAATCTTTGTTATGCTATCGACTCATTAAGACTTAAGAGTTCATTGCTCTTTGCACTTGTATTATTATGCTATTATATTATTATATCAGTGGCATGAAATGGTCTTAAAATGACAATATTATAATTTATCGCAGTTATTTTTGGTACAATATATCATCCAGCTAAAGTATTTATCGTGAGAGGCATATTCTGCATGGAGAGATTATTTGTTATTTGGGTGAAGTGACCCTTTAATAAACTGTGATGACCTATCCAACTTGTTTACGGGGGAACCTGAATCACCTCCTGTGTGGGAGACAGAAATGATTTTGTTGTCGGGACGGAAGAAGCGATGACATTACAGCCACTGGTGTCGATGGCACTTCTCCAACGTGGCAGCATGTCCCACATAACCACTCACTCACACAATGGCCACTGCCAGACATTAAAGCCAGCTGGGGGACATTTAAAAAAACAACCTGGGTCATATTTCTGTAGTTTTTATCATCTATCATGATGATATTTCAACAAACACGACAACTTACTGGGAAGTCAAACAGATAGAAAACATTTGATTTTGCAGACCGACTTCCTGCTGAAGTGTGTGTTTCTACGCAATGACAGACTATCGTACAATTTTGGGGGGGTCCTTTTTAGTTTCACCAAAATATGGCTAAACTAGGCGATTGTTGACACCACGCATCGGCTAAATCCTGCATTTGCTTCCCAGTCTGCACATTGCGATGGATTCATCAAGCTCAGACTATCAAATCTCTGACAAAACATGATTTTTGGCTTTGTATATATTTTGGGATTTGCTCTTCTGGTTATTGTTCTGCACATCCATTTCCCTCCGGATAAAGAAAGTTGTATCTCGTCTCTCGTCACATGAAGGAAGCAGGCTTCTCGTGTGCAGCTGGTTAAGATGACAGACATCAGATCAGCTGGAGATAATTAACATTAATTCTGCAAAGGCCAAAATGAAAAGTTCTCTCTCTGCAGCTGGTGTCTGTATTCAGACAAAGGTTGTATGCGAGTGACGGGACGCATCACTCTGCAACACCAATGCAGGACCGAGAACGGAGTGTTTACTGTAGTTCAACGAGGAATGAATTGAAGAATCTTAAACTTTGACTCAGATCAACATCTGAATCTGCTCAACTTACTAGTTCTGAATCGGAACCTTCAGCAGACGGTACTGTCGGCTGTTCATTTCATCTGTCAGATGCATTAAACGCACATTTGATACAGCTCATCTCATTTCCAGGTTATAGGGACGAGCTGTGCACTTTAATTAAGGCTAAAACTGTTTCGGCCTCCTCGGCCAACAACAGGTGATTAGACAGCTTTGAGTTAGAGCCGGCTTATTTTAGCCTTTAGTGACTTGCAACCATTGAACGGCAGACCGAATAAATGTCTTAATCATCTGACTGCTCGTGTTTCTTGGACTCAAGATGTTGCAGCAGCCTCAGATATCATCAACTTAAACAAAATAACTAATTATCTATTAAATAAGCATGTTGTCCTTTAACTTCAGCGGGATCATAGACCGTATTTAAGAAGTGGACGTATTCGTTGTGAGGTCACTTATTGGTTTGTGGACGTTTTGACCGTCGCCATCTTGGCTTTTTGCAACCGGTGAACAGACGTTACCATATTTGGCCTGAGGAGGAGTGACGTAGAGACGCCGTATACGTCTCTGGTAGAGACCTGTCAATCACAGTAGCCCCGCCCCTAAAGCATCCCCTGCTTTATGGTCTGTTTGACTCTAAATGGACCATGATTTACTAAATGAACATCATGCTGTATTGAAGAAGACTTGAAACTAGAGATTGAGACCATAAACTCATGTTTACAATGTTTACTGAGGTAATAAATCAAGAGAGAAGTAGAGTCATTTTCTCATAGACTTCTATACAACCAGAGGAGTCGCCCCCTGGTGGACACTAGAGAGAATGCAGCTTTAACACATGAAGCATCGGCTTCACTTTTCAGAACCGGAAGCAGGACAGGTTGTACATACTGTGTGCCACACCAGCATGTATTATGGTAAACGAGTGGGAGGTGACCATCAGAGCTCCTCTCATTGACCTCTGACCCCTCTCTGGACGGCAGGGGGCCAGTCCTTCAGAGTCCTCACAAAACGAGAAACTTCCCCCACTAACAGCTAACAGCAGAGAGTCTGACAGGGGTGAGCAAAGAGCAAAGTGCTTTATTTAACCACCACAGGCATGGGAGTGGAGGAGGTGGAGGGGGGGTCATGGAGGTGGAAGCCCCCCGTTCGCTGGAGGAAGAGGGTGCTGGCAGGAGCGCCGGGGCGAGCCGAGGAGGCTGCCCGGCTCCCATGTCTCCGGAGCACCTGTTCACCTCAACGCTAAATGTATAAAGTGGCCTCGGGGCAGTTCTGAGCGCGCTCAGAAGAGGGAGGGCAGGCTGACACGGTACTCCCAGCTATGCCAGCTGAGTCACTGAAATTAAGACCAATTTAGAAAGGTGTCTGGTGAGCAGCCCCCCCCCCTCTATCTCCTCAGCTCACCGCTCAAACCCACCCCCACCTCAACACCCACACTACCACCCACTCACCTCAGGGACCCGTGGCTGCTTTCTATTCCAGCAACTTTTCAGCAGCCTACATCCAAAGAAGTGGGTTTATGTGGGTGGATGGGGGGGGGGGGGCTATTGTACTGGATGTGGTACTTAAAGTTCAATAAAACAGAAACTCAAGTGGCAAAAACCCCCACGACACCCATTTAGAATTAAGTTGCCGAGGGTGGATGACAACAGTGTGGCAGGTTGCATCCCAGGGGAGGGGGGGGGGGGGGGCAACAGATTGATCAACCTGCACAGAGGGATGTGAACGGCACACAACCTGTGAGAAATCACAACTATGTGTGTGAGTAAACAAGAGACAGCTCAACAACAGGACAGCTGTTAAAGGGAAGACTTTGTCTGGAGTGTGTGTGTGTGTGTGTGTGTGTGTGTGTGTGTGTGTGTGTGTGTGTGTGTGTGTGTGTGTAAACCCTTATGAAACCCTGTCAGCGATCATGTAGGACTGATTGGTGGAGGACCACTTCAGTAAAATAATCATTTTTCATGCCACTCGCAGCTCTGCAGGCTGTGAATAGATTTTGCAAGAAATAAATGGAAGAAAAAGGTTTTCAGGAGCAAATCAAGCACCAGCCTCGATATAAAAGATGGAACTGTCCTGCAGCGTGCATAGCTCCCAGCTCTCTGCGCACATCTCCTGTTACAGGAGCTCCAAACCAAGCCACGGTGTCCCCTCCGGTCCGCCGCAGGATAACGTTACAGCGGCGGGGTGAAATGTTGAAAAAGCAGCCGGGGGAGGCGAACAAAATAATTCACTTCAAATGTTAAGACACATAGAAACATCCTATTCTGCGTGTTATAGCTATATATATGTATGTTAGGAGTCGCGTGTCTGAGTCATGTCTCACCCTTAAACCGAACCCCCTACTGTGTTTTTTCTCCAGACATTGTCGCGAGGGCTCTCCACTGGCCACCGCTGTTGCTTCATAGATGCGCACTGCTTTTCCTCCCCTTCAATCCCACCGCGACCGCTTCCTGCGCCACCAAACGTTTAAAAACAACACCCACCCCCCGTGGAGAGGAGTTTTTTTGTGTGTATTCCCTTCAGGCTGTTCACGTCTTACCGTGTCGACGCTTCCCAGCACGGCGGTTGCCAGTGTTTGTACCGGAGGAGGCTGCTCTCCGCTGGCTCCCTCCGACGCCATCTTCGTACTGTAGCGATCTCTGCTTGGAGCGAGGGCGCATCCGGCGCTCGTTAACTATTGCGCTGCTGAGCGCAAATCACGTTACGCGCGGGCATTGAAGGGAAAGAGAGCGAGAGAACGAGAGAGAGAGATAAGAAGAAAGAGAGAGATATGATATTTGACAGATTGAAGGAGCTGTGATTTGGTTCGCCTCCGCTGTGGGAAAAATAAAGCCCTCAGCCGATGTGTGTGCGGGCCGCTACTGCTCTGCAGCGGGGGAAGCGGGCAGTCGTGTGGGCGTGGACCGAACGACCGACCGACAGCGAAGAAAAACCCAGATGCGAAGCCCCGGTGCGCTCCCAACTGGACAGGAGGCGGAGAGAGAGAGAGAGAGAGAGCGAGAGCGAGAGAGAGAGAGAGCGCGAGAGAGCGAGAGAGAGAGAGAGAGAGAGAGAGAGAGAGAGAGAGAGAGAGAGAGAGAGAGAGAGAGCGCGAGAGAGCGAGAGAGAGAGAGAGAGCGAGAGAGAGAGCGAGAGAGAGAGAGCGAGAGAGCGAGAGAGCGCGAGAGAGCGAGAGAGAGAGAGAGAGAGAGCGAGAGAGAGAGCGAGAGAGAGAGAGAGAGAGAGAGAGAGCGCGAGAGATTGACAGCAGCATTTGTCGGCCCTCAGAAGCTGTAAAATAACCGAGCCAGCGGTTCAGGGACCTGAAGGAACCGGTGCACCAATAATATGACAAAGTGAATAAAGATATTCAAAATAGGTCAAATCACCTAATCACTCTATTTTCTATTATCTTTAAAATTGACAAACATATGTAGACATAGGGCTTTAAAATGAACGACTTCCACGTGTAATTTATACTAATTTATGTAAAAGGAATTACTGACACTCAAATAATGAAGGTAACAATTTGCATGGAAGGTAGAATAGAATCAAAATGAATAAGTTAGAATAGCTTGAATAATGTAAGTTGAACTTCATATCGCCACAACTTTTGGATTAATATTAAGTTAGTTTAACTTAATTAAGCTCATGTGAGGTCGAGGCAAATCATGTTGGTTGCACTTAACTTATTAGGTCAGTCAGATTATAAAAAACTCATAGGATTAACTCAATAATGCCTGAGTTGGGAATACTTAAAAAGATCTCTGTAAATTGTTACCTTAACTTTTTTAGTTCAGTGAGTGAATTATTTTTCAGTGTGTTCATTCATGACAGAGTTTAAATGGGGTCAAAAAATGATTTGTCTCTCGCCGTTGACTACTGTATATATTTTTTCACCACAGGGGGCGGGACTTCGCCTCTCTATAATCTCAAATATATTTTACTTTGACCAAAATCTCATTAGATGGGGTTCAAGGCTCATTCATTCTTTGTGTTTATTACGGCATATGATAGAATACATTCATCAACATCGGAATAGGAAGCGTGGGGATTAAGTGCAGCTGCCGACCAACTAGCCGGACCGAACGGACCGAACGCCACCAAACTGCCCCGGGGAGGAGAGCCGAGATGGAAGCTAAGCTAACCCAGCTGGGATCTAAAGGCTACTCCACTACCCAGCATGCTCCTGGTTGTCTGATGTTCTATTGCAGAAAAATAAGATGGATGAAAGCAGCGGGAGGTCGGTGACTGTTGGGCCCACATCTTCACAGAGACCTGAATCCATGGTGGTCCAGGATCAAGCTGCACTTGACGGACAGAGTGCAGGACTCTGGTGGGACCATGAGGTGGACTCTGTGTTTACATCACGATGCTTGCTGCTCAAACATCAGTCAAAGTCGATGGACAATATTTTCCTCATGTTTAATTTGTAAAGTAAAGATGTCGGCCATATTATCTGACCGGAGAATAGTTTTAGTTGCTGCCGTTACATTCCTGATGAAATGTATAAAAATGCCCTGAAGGAATGTACGACTGCTTGTTTTGTTTGTCGTCTGGTTGTTGTGTTACGAATGGGCTACAACTGAAGTTGGTTGTGCATCCCTGTGTTGCATAATGACAATAAATGATCCTTGAATCCTTGATATTATAGCGACACATTATGCTCAAAATGATCCTTTACAGCTCGAGGACGTAAGTTTCAATGGCGCTCTGAAAACGCAACCTTTGACAATACACTCTCACTCTGCAGGCCGTTTTTATTTGACGGCCTTACATTCATAAAAACCAGAAAGCAAAGGCTTCAGACCGAAAGCCCCCCACGTTAATCTCACACGAGTCGATGCTCAGAGTTCAAATCTCTCAGCTCCGGGTCTGTTTATCCCAGAGGAGCAGCGAGAGGGATATGGGGCCCTCTCAGATCCCAGATGTGGCGTTTAGGATTAGCGGAACGCTGATCCAGCCTGGTCACCCAGAACGAGGTTATTAAATCCCTATTTTGGTCAAGCGTTGTGCTCGATCGACATTCGCTGCTTACAATGAGAGCATGTAGCCGTGTGTATATATTCAAGAAAATATACTGGAGAAGAAATGGCAAAATCTTTTTGTATTTTGAGTTGTTTGGATCAAGAAAAAGATGTTTTCTAAGTTTTTCTTTGATTTGCTGCAGCTGTATGGCAAAAATTAGATACATAAATGTGATGAAATTGTCTGTTTTAAGTGTAAACGGCTCACGGCGAAAACTGTTACAAATATTATCTTTTTCCTCCCACAAGTTGCTTTCCTGAATATCTCGTCTACAGAAAGCTGCCACTCAGTTTTCTTTTTAACCGCAGAGGAATTTCAGACGTGAATTTCAGTCTTTCCCACAGAGATATATATATATATTGTTTTCCTGACCGTCTTGTAGTGTCAAATCCCAAACCTGTGTGTAAACTTCAGAGGGATCAACAGAGATGGAGCTGTCATGTGGAGATAATCCCCCCCCCCCTCCTCCCCTCTGACAGGAAGCCCGTCATTAGCCAGCGATTATGGGGGGGGACGGATGATGAGGCTTGGAAACGTCGACCCCCAACCTCCTCTTCCTCCTCTTCCTCCTCTTCCTCAGTTGAAGTTGAAGTTGGCTCTGATCTAAAAGGAATTAAAAGTTTCTCCTTGTGAGTTCCAGGAGGTTTTGTGATTACCTGTTGTCATTTCTGAACGTATTGTCTGCATGAAGAGTTCCTCTGTGCAGTGATGGAGGTGACACGGTGAGGTTCATGCCCCTGCATTGAGAACACTACATGTCATGTGGCTGCTGCATTTTCTGGATTTTTTCCTGCTCCTGTAAAAGTAGGAATTGGTCTGAAACTGTCTCTGATCTGAATTGATTTCTCACTGTGACTGCAACCCGAACATTGGTAAAAACAAATTGCAGTTGCAGAAAGAAAGTTTAATCTTTGACAGCACAGGCATCGATATCAAGGCATGAAAACAACGTCCTCTATTGAACTCCATAGTTATGAAAAGCTGTTTCATTGCTTTCCCAAGGGACTGTTTCTGAAGTGATTTGTATAAATATATGAACATATGATTAACGATAACAAACAGCTGAATTGTAATGGAGTAAAGGACATGTATAATTGTGAAGCATCATATTTCTATGCTTCTTTTCCATATAAACAAACATGTCAAAAGAACACTCTTCATAAAGATGAATAAATAATACAAAATTATGAGAAAATAAATGAATTAAAATATAAAACAAATGACTTCTAAACCATAGAGTTGTGACTTTTTTTAGGATTATTTTCCAGCAGTGAGTGATCGAAACTAGCTCGAGTCGGGCGCTTGTTGTTGCATTGTCGACGCTCGTGCAACACGGTAGCTTTCTTCTTCTGCAGTTCTTGGCAGATCCTGCAGAGCATGAAACTTAAATGAGCAGTCGGGCCAGAAACACAAGCAGCCGTGCCAGCAGTCTATTGTGCGACTGTCACATTCAACACACATGATCACACACTGGAAACACAATACGGTGAAGATCTCACCTGTGATGCTGCTCATATACGCTGACTGTTCCGGCTGTATTCACAAGGTCCCATCGTAAGGAGGGGTGTTAATTCTAAGTTTGAGACGAGTATTTGTTATGATCTTTAACTCGCTTATTACATCGTGAACACAGAACTATATATATATATATATATATATATATATATATATATATACACTCACTCATTTGTCTGTTGAGCCAGGCTGAACTGATCTTCACCCGAGTCGTTCTCCAGAAAAGGCTGAGGTGACACTTGATTGACACTTTTCTATTCTCTACCTGCCCGATCCTGTTCACGCAGCCGGAGGGCTGGAGCGACTGTGACCAGCATTACAAGTCTCTCATGAACAGATAACAGAGAAGCTCATTCATAGCTACGCGATCGGCAGATTTAGACTCCACCTGACCGAACCGACTGATGGAGGAAACTGCAGCATTCAGGGGGAAACCCAGAAAGAAACCCCAAAACAGGGAGGAATCCAGGCAGCAACCTGCATGTGGATCACCCTGCCTCCAAGATCATCATCTCAAATGATGTTAGGACCTTCAGGAACATCGGCGACATATGAAGCATGTCAATGCTAATGTGAGGAATTCTCATGCATGAGACGATCATGAGATTCAGCACAGAAGAGTTACCATAGTGATGGACATTTCTACTCACATTTAGTCTTACTTTTCAGCAGATAGGCAGAACGTTTCTATTGTTAGAGGGTTCTTCTTCAAGGCACAAAACAAAGGAGATATCTTATCAAATAAAACAAATCAATTTGTATTACATTTACAGTAAATTCCCTTTTCTTGAAACTCGACTTGAACTGTCGAAGACTATCGAAGACTTGAGACTTGGCCTCTCTGGTACAAACACCTTCAAATTGTGCTGAAGTGCAGTCCCGTCAGTGTGAACAGATCACTGTGTCCGCTGCAGGGTTTTCTGACCCCTAAACCACGTCCACAGGGTCCATCACAGGAAGGACGAGCCGGGACGTGAGGACAGGACAGAGGCCCGGAGCTGAAACGATGACCATCAGAGGAGGACCGGGAGGAACCGGAGGTGAGGGGACTGACACTGATGGATGAGGCCGGAGTCGGGGAGCAAGCACCAGAACCCCCTCCCCTCAATCCACTTGGCTCATATTAACTCGCCCATTGTTGGGACACAGCAGGACACAGCGACTCCCTTTTTGTTGAGGATGGCGCAGTGGACTGAGCGGGCGGCCAGTCGGCCATCACTGGGCCCTGTGTGCTGTGTCCTCTGAGACAGGAAAGACACAAAAAGAGTGAGACAGCGAGCCTCCGGATCCCATATCCTGGCCAGAGCTTCAAATGGGAGGACGTGGTGTTAGTGACTCCACTGAGAGAGAGAGAGAGAGAGAGAGAGAGAGAGAGAGAGAGAGAGAGAGAGAGAGAGAGAGAGAGAGAGAGAGAGAGAGAGAGAGAGAGAGAACGGGATCTGGGCCACATCTCCTCTGATTGTCCCTGAGGGGCTGCCAGTCGCTGAACCAGACTTCTGTTCAGTCCCTGCTGATCTGAAGTCAGCGCTGCTCAAATCTCTCTCTCTCCATTTACGTCAATGTCTTCTCTTCACTTTCTCCCTCACACTGTGCCTCTCTGTCTCTCCACTACCTCGTGACCGTGGAGAGGAGGGAGCAGGTGCGTCCTCCAAACAGTGAAAGGCTGCAGTCACTGCCTTTTTATCCCAATTTCAAGGAAACGTTCGACGGCACTTCAGTAGTAGTTTTCTCCTTCACAAAATGTTTTCTACATTTGCTTTACTGAGCAGAATGATGTCTGTGCAGAGCCTGACGCTAGAAGACTGGTTTCACATGAATCTGCTGAAGGGGGAGTTTCACATTAAATCAGAGTTCAACACGTGTGAGGATGTTTTTGTAGTGAAAACAACCAGCGCACATAAACTGAGATTTTGGTCTATTTATCTTCCATAACACGTCTTCTATCAGACTAGTGGAAAGAAAACATCCAAAATACACATTTAGGTGTTTATTTTACTACTTTGTCTTTTCTTTAATGGTTGGCATTATTTTCTTATTTATAGACCAATATTATATCATATTATGTAATAATCAACTGAGGTTTAATGGTGGTCTTTTAACCCTATACTCACCTGTAGTGTCTTTGTAGAGGAAGGAAGCACTAGATGTAACATTTACGTGAAAAACCCGTATCAGACACAAATTATTAATCCAGTCGGAGTATTTTAATGTTTTAAAACAACGACCAACTAATCACAAGTAACTAAGTACATTTTAATCGAGCATTGTTGTTCTTACGCACAATGTTTGAGGGACTTTGATTTTGTGCTTCATGTGCTTCACATATTTAAGAGGGATTTGTTGTACTTTATGCCTCATGTTACCGATTTGGAAGCTCGAGTTAAAGTCATGATTTTACAAACAGAACAAGATAATCTTGAATCTGTTTCCTTGTCACATTAACATTACATGTTACACTACTTTTACTTTCAACAGAGTATTTTTAAATGATGCTATGCTTCTTCTAGCACTGATAAAACGACATCCTAGCTTAGGGACGTCCTACTTCTATTTTCTTCATCTTGAATCATATTCACTGTTGCCCGTTTGAGGGATTTTTCCTCACATAAATACATTTCATCTCCACATTTTGTCCACCTCAGTGTGATTAAGAACATCACACTGAACCTTCAGCCGATACAGTCCTGATGTCGCAGCGTTTATCTTTCATATACTCCAAACCTCTTGGTTCTGAGGGATTTCAAGAATTAGTAGCACGTACGCAGTACAATGCACAGTGCACTGAGGAATCTGTGCCTCTCTGAGACACCCATCGCGTGCACATTGTAGAAGAATGGTCAGAATGCACGCTGATGTAACCAGTTCTTCAAACACGCACCTTGATGCTTTCTGGGTCTGAAAAAAAGAATGGTAAATTTGCATCAGAGCAAACAAGATGAAGAGAATAAGAAGCTTCTGTCTCCATGTTGACAGGTGCTTTGGTAAATCTAATCTCTGCACTTTGGGCTGGGTCTAACCATGCATCGTCAGTTCTGAAGAGTGAAGCCGATGCGGAAGTATCTTCAACCTGCATTCTCTCTACTGTCCATCGGGGGGCGACTCCTCTGGTTGTATGTATAGCATGTTAGCAGCTAACTAGCCAGCAGGTTGTGAAATTACAACTCTTGAGGCTGTCATGTGATGCCATCGGGCCAAAAAAAATACTTTTTCCCATTAACATACATTGGGAAAGAGACCTTTGTAACTTAGTGAATCAACTTACAAACCCTTGAATAGCACTTTTTTATATCATTAGGTCCTAAGAGATGTAAATTGCATCCATGGTCCTCTCTTTCTGCGACAGCACTTTTCAGCCGCACTGAGGTGTGTTGTGGCCATAACTATCAACTAACAACAATCGCCATTTTTCTTTTGTGCTCGTCAAATGACCACGTAAGACTGTCCAGTGTCCGCTCTTACTTTTATTCTATTTCTGTGGTCACAACCCTGATACTTGGCACCTGACTTCCTGCAGAGTGACACTCTTGTTCAGAGGAACCCTCGACTTCAGGGCCCAAGATGAGTCATCCAGAAACTTCAGCGCTGCACGGAGCCGCCGCCCCCTCCAGCACATTCTCCTCAAACGTTAGCGTCTACACCTTCTGCCAAAGTGTATAAGAAGTGGAGAGGTCGCATGAAATGCACGTGCTTAGGTCAAGGCAAGTTTGTTTAGCATATTTAAACAACGAGGCAATTGACTGTGCTTTACAAACGACATAAAACAGCATTGAGACAAGATATAAAAGAACATAAAACTCTTAATAGGATCTAAAAAGAGTCGTTAAGTTAAGATTGCTGACTTTTCTCCAGAAATGTAGAAAGGAAGCCAACATGGTCAAAATGCATGGAGTATATTTCACAACGTGATCATGAGAATTGTGTGATTTCTATATATTTATTTATTATCACATTATTTATGTACGTACTGGATCTGGTTTTGCATTATTTGTGGTGTCTTGCACGCATGAAACGATACAAACACTCAAAACTATTATTACTTGTGAAACCATTGAGAATATCATCACTAATATTGCTGCTACTATTATATCATGAATAATAGTACTTGTACTCATAGTGCTATTGGTGCTGTTGCTTTCACTTCTGCACCATACATAATACTATACATGCGTATCCTCTGATGTCACATTCTCTTCTGGCTGGTCTTAAATCACAATATAGGACCAAGTACACACAACATGGTGCATCATCTGGCCTTCAGTAACAACAGTCCGGACACGTTTCCGTTGTTCCTTCTCAGATTTAATCTGCACTTCCTCCGAGAGTGAAAGTCCCGACGTGTCGTCGCCTCAGGGTGACGGACGGCCATTGATTCTCTGAGGAATGTGGGACGTCCAGTTTAGGACGGTTGACTTCAGGTAACTTCAGACGACTTTGAGGTGTCGTGGTTTGAAAAGTGACGCATAACTTTAGTCTTAAAACCCGATCCCCTCACATTACATTTTGTTAAGAAACTCTTTTTAAATGCAAAACATGTTTTCTATTGAAAAACGATCAAACAATCTTAAATAAGGTATAAATAATAACGTCCCAATGGATAAATACAGGATGAATATTTTTTTTAATCAAAAAAGGCTCTATTTTCACCAAATCACTTGGTAATAACATAATTACACCACGAGTCCTATATCGTAACATCCCTTTACTGGACAGTGGTGGAAGAAGTATTCGTAAAGATGTTTTGCAACACTTGAGTGTAAAAAAAAAAAAAAAGTCCTGCTTTCATTTTTCATAGTTAAAAAACACAAAACACACAAAATGATCAATAAACCTACATCGTATAATGTTTTACATTATACGACAGCTGCCTTCAGTGGCATCAGGTCGCTGAGATCATAGTTACATACTGGCTTCTTAAAGCAGTGCAGGATGAGCAGCTGTTTTAAACTATTATAAAACTGAGGAAGTGTCGCCTCCTCGTGGATCATACAGGAAGTAGGTTTGACAGAGCAGCAGGTCACGGTTTCATACTCTGACGTTTCTGGTATTTTAAGCAGTGGTGCAAAGTAACTTTTTGGGGTACTTCTCTTTCCATTTAGTTACTTTTCAGATGACAGTTTTTCATCTCCTTCCTGTCCAGGTAAAACCACGTATCTCCAGATGTGTTGATGTTGAATGTTTGTGACAAACTGAAGGATGAAGTGTTCCTTTATGTGTTGATGTTGAATGTTTGTGACAAACTGAAGGATGAAGTGTTCCTTTATGTGTTGATGTTGAATGTTTGTGATAAACTGAAGGATGAAGTGTTCCTTTATGTGTTGATGATGAATGTTTGTGATAAGCTGAAGGATGAAGTGTTCCTTTATGTGTTGATGTTGAATGTTTGTGATAAACTGAAGGATGAAGTGTTCCTTTATGTGTTGATGTTGAATGTTTGTGATAAACTGAAGGATGAAGTGTTTCTTTATGTGTTGATGATGAATGTTTGTGACAAACTGAAGGATGAAGTGTTCCTTTATGTGTTGATGTTGAATGTTTGTGACAAACTGAAGGATGAAGTGTTCCTTTATGTGTTGATGTTGAATGTTTGTGATAAACTGAAGGATGAAGTGTTTCTTTATGTGTTGATGATGAATGTTTGTGATAAACTGAAGGATGAAGTGTTTCTTTATGTGTTGATGATGAATGTTTGTGATAAACTGAAGGATGAAGTGTTTCTTTATGTGTTGATGTTGAATGTTTGTGATAAACTGAAGGATGAAGTGTTCCTTTATGTGTTGATGTTGAATGTTTGTGACAAACTGAAGGATGAAGTGTTTCTTTATGTGTTGATGTTGAATGTTTGTGATAAACTGAAGGATGAAGTGTTTCTTTATGTGTTGATGCTGAATGTTTGTGATAAACTGAAGGATGAAGTGTTTCTTTATGTGTTGATGATGAATGTTTGTGATAAACTGAAGGATGAAGTGTTTCTTTATGTGTTGATGTTGAATGTTTGTGACAAACTGAAGGATGAAGTGTTCCTTTATGTGTTGATGTTGAATGTTTGTGACAAACTGAAGGATGAAGTGTTTCTTTATGTGTTGATGATGAATGTTTGTGATAAACTGAAGGATGAAGTGTTCCTTTATGTGTTGATACTGAATGTTTGTGATAAACTGAAGGATGAAGTGTTCCTTTATTTGTTGATGATGAATGTTTGTGATAAACTGAAGGATGAAGTGTTCCTTTATGTGTTGATGAATGTTTGTGATAAACTGAAGGATGAAGTGTTCCTTTATATTTAGTTTCATAAACTTAGTTCAGGAACGGGACCACGCCCAGAACACAGCTCATTTCCCCTGCACAAGTATTTAAGCTCAACGCACCTGTTCACTTCCTCTTCGACTCCGTTCTCTCATCCCTCCCCCCCAACCCCATTTTTTGTTTTCCTATTTTTTCTCTCTTGCAGGATTACAGGAACGACACTGGACTCTGCACCGCCGGAGCTTCCCAGAGATGGCCCCACTCAACAGTCTCTGTTCCCACCAGCCGCCGGACACCAACTGTCCTCCATCACTTCCCTTCATCCCTCTACCTCTATCCCTACCAGTGGCGGCTGGTCAATAGAGGGCCATGGGGCATGGCCCCACCATGAGCCACACAAAAAAAATAAAAAATAAAAATAAAATTATAATAATCATAAATTATACAAATTGTCAATATTTGTGTTTTTGAACTGTGGAATGTACCCAGTAATGTGTGTAAAATATGATATCTGCACAAAATATATGCTTTTCCTGCTCGTCCTCTCCGCCTGTGTGCTCTCTGCTCGTGCTCTCAGCCTGTGTGCTCTCTGCTCGTGCTCTCAGCCTGTGTGCTCTCTGCTCGTGCTCTCCGCCTGTGTGCTCTCTGCTCGTGCTCTCTGTCTGTGTGCGCGACACTCTGAGAACGCGCAGCTTGGGGGGCCTGATCGTTTTGGCCCAAAAGAGACGGGTCTATGAAGCAGTTTAGCCAATTGCTGATTCAAGATATAAATGAGTGACATACAATTTAGCCAATCAGCGCCCTCAAATAGATTCAGCTTGGGGCTAGAACGATCAGGCCCCCCTCGCTGCGCGTTCTCGTCAGGAGAAGTCTCTACGCGCGAGCGCCAGCGCGAGCACTCCTCCTCCAAGACCCGTTTGAGAGGAGAACTTCGGCGGAGATTCTGCAGCCAAAGAGCTGATATCAGATCAGCCTGACCTCACAATCAGATAGCAGACTACATGCGAAGCTTCACTAGCTGTACACCAGACAGGTTTGGCTAGCTGGATGACGTCATGCTAATCATTTATTTAGCTTTTTAAAACAACGGGGACGGATCCAGCACGGACAGTTACGGGAGTGAGGAGGTAAGGAAACATGAGAACACCAGGACACACATGGAGAACTCTGTCAAGCTACATATTCGGCAAAGTGAACATCTTTTCTTCTACATAGCCTCAGTCTCATCTGCTTAACTTGGTCATGGAGGCATCAACATGTAATAGAGATGTTAAATTAACAGTGAAAACTCATCATAGCTTAATTTAACATCAGTATTCATAATTACACTTCATGTTTACTTCTCCTGATCTTTACCTCCTATAACAAGGTCCATAGGGGCATCTCAATAAATAAACATGTTATATTATATTATATAAGTGTTATTTACTGATTGTTTTCGTGTTGGAATACATGTTAAATATTTAACTGCCAAGTAATAATGAGTGTTTGATACTTACATTTTTTTTGCATTAAATCATACTGGGATGTTTGCTGAAATTGATAAGATGGCCCTACCTAGAACATTTTCCACCAGCCGCCACTGATCCCTACCCTACCTCCTTTCATCTCTCTACCTCGATCCCTACCCTACATCCCTTCATCCCTCTACCCCACATCCCTTCATCTCTCTACCCCTACCCTACATCCCTCTACCCTTACCCTACATCCCTTCATCACTCGACCCCTTCTGCTTCTTAAACCTAACTTATCATTCCATTACGCAATAAAAACTCTCGAAACGTATCCTGTTATTGGTGTGGTCCTTGTTAGTGAAGTGTTGAGAAAATCCTTCTACTTCTTCAGCTAAATAAACTCTTTAAAAGCCTCTTAGATCAGCTGGAAAATGCATCGTCACAAAGCTGAAAACAGGCTGCAAACGTATGATGATTTTATGAAATATGATGCATTGATGTATATTAAACTAACCAACAGGATATAAAGGAGTTAAAACATGCAACATACACATTAATGCAGCAGGAATATTAATCCAGAAACATCAGATATAAAAGTAAGTTTTGAATCCATGACTTTAACTTGAAGTGAAGTATTTTCACAGTGTGATATTAGTACTTTTAATTCAGTGAAGGATCTGAATACTTCCTCCACCACTCCCTCACTGACAGCAGGAGCAACACTGAAAGAGGAGCTGCTGAGTCACTTTACCTGAAGTGAAAGTAAAGTTAGTCTGAGCGACAGCAGAGCTGCAGTCGAGACAAGTTTCTCTGTTTCTCTCTAAAGAAACATTCAACTGAATCCAGCAGCTTCTTCTCAACAACACAACTGAGTCTCTGACAAACTCTGGTGAGTAAACTGTTCTACAGACTAAATACACTCACTAAACATTTAGTCCAAGTTTAGTTCAAACCAGAATCTGACTGTTTGACATCTTGTTTTATCTTATGAAGAATATTAAGCCATAAAAATCTGTAATTTTAGATAAAACCATCAGAGGTAGAAACTAAACCACAGTGACTGAACTCTGACTAGTTAAAGGTTAGACAGAATCCAGTCACAGCTAGCATTAGCATTAAGCTAATTCACAGACCTGTTTCCTGTTTGAACTCAAAACCTCAGCTCTACTCGGACAGGAAGTTCCACTCAGAGCAAATGTTTAGCTGAGCTCCATCGGAGGTCGTCAGAGTTGTAAAGAGAAATAATATTATATATAATATCCTGCAGTCCGGAGCAGTTAGCTTCCATCTTTTATTCTGCACATTTAATGTGTCTGATTCTCTGCTCTCTCTATCATCATCATCATCATCATTATCATCATCATCCTCCTCCTCCTCCTCTCCGTTTTTTGGGGTTTAAATAGAATTCTTTTGTGATTTTCTGATTTAAATTATGATATTAACAAGAACCAGAGGGTTTAGGATGTTATCACTGCAATGCTTAAGACATCAGATTTATACTGCTGAACTGCATATCTGAGCTCTTCTTTACTCACAGCAAATATAATATAACATAATCAGGATGACTCTCCTTATATTCTACTAATCATGATTTGATTTGATTTAACAAAAAATATAAATACATGTTATAACAGTTTTGTTTTTCCACACTTGTCCTCAGAGTGTAGATATGTCTGCTGCCAGCTGTCTGCTGACTGCTGATCAGTTTCTGTGCTCCATCTGTCTGGATGTGTTCATTGATCCAGTCAGCATACCATGTGGACACAACTTCTGTAAAACCTGCATCACTCAACACTGGAACGTTAATGTCCAGACTCAGTGTCCCAACTGTAAAGAGGTGTTCAACTCTAGACCTGAGCTGCAGGTCAATACTTTCATCTCTGAGATGGCTGCTCAGTTCAGACAGTCAGCTCAACAGAAAGCCAGCAGCAGCAGCTCAGAGCAACAAGCTGCCAAACCAGGAGAAGTTCCCTGTGACGTCTGCACTGGAACCAAACTGAAGGCCCTGAAGTCCTGCCTGGTGTGTCTGGAGTCCTACTGTGAGACTCACCTGGAGCCTCATCTGACAAGATCAGGTCTGAAAAGACATCAGCTGATTGACCCTGTGGAGAACCTGGAAGGCAGGATGTGTACGAAGCACGATAAACCTCTGGAGCTGTTCTGTAAGACCGACCAGATGTGTGTCTGCATGCTCTGCACTATTTCAGACCACAAGAACCATGATGTTGTTCCTCTGAAAGAAGAATATGAAGGAAAGAAAGCCGAGCTGGGGAAGACTGACGCTGTAATTCAGCAGATGATCCAGAAGAGACAACGGAAGATTCGGGAGATCAAACACTCAGAGGTGGTCAGTGAGGAAGATGCAGACAGAGAGATAGCAGATGGTGTTCAGGTCTTCACCGCTCTGAAGGAGTCTGTCGAGAGAAGCCAGGCCGAGCTCATCGACACGATCAAAGAGAAGCAGAGAAAGACAGAGAAACAGGCTGAAGGCTTCATCAAAGAGCTGGAACAGGAAATCTCTGAGCTGAAGAAGAGAAGCACTGAGGTGGAGCAGCTCTCACGCTCTGAAGACCACCTCCACCTCCTCCAGAGCTTCAGGACCCTGAACACTGCTCCACCCACCAAGAACTGGACAGGAGTCAGAGTCAGTCCACCTTCATATGAGGGGACTGTGGTGAGAGCTGTGAATCAGCTGGAGGAGACGCTCAGTAAACAGATGAAGAAGCTGTTTGAGGTCGAGCTGAAGAGGGTCCAGCAGTCTGCAGTGGATGTGACACTTGATCCTGATACAGCACATCCCAACCTCATCCTGTCTGATGATGGAAAACAAGTTAAATACGGTGATGTAAAGAAGAATCTTCCAGACAACCCAGAGAGATTTGATACTTGTTCTATTGTTTTAGCAAAGCAGAGATTCTCGTCAGGAAGATTTTACTACGAGGTTCAGGTTAAAGGAAAGATGAAGTGGGATTTAGGAGTGGTCAGAGAGTCGATCAACAGGAAGGGAAAAATCACAGTGTCTCCTCAGAAAGGTTACTGGACGATATGTTTGAGGAATGAGAATGAGTACATAGCTTGTGATGACCCTCCAGTCCGTCTCTCTCTGAAGTCTCGGCCTCAGAAGGTGGGGGTGTTTGTGGACTATGAGGAGGGTCTGGTCTCCTTCTATGACGTTGATGCTGCAGCTCTTATCTACTCCTTTACTGGCTGCTGCTTCACTGAGAAACTCCACCCATACTTTAATCCATGTAATAATTATGTTGGTAAAAACTCTGCTCCTCTGATCATCTCTCCTGTCAATCACACTGAGTAGAACAAACACTTGATGTTCTACAGAGACTCTTTCATTTAATGTAACAAATCTATATTATTGGTGATTTACGGTGTCAACATTATTGATTCTTCACATTCTGATCAATGGGTTTTTTCTATTTGTCTGTAAATGTTGTTCTACTCCAACACACAGACATGAAGCCACTGATTGATATTATCTAATGTCGTCTAATTCGTTCTAATAACTGCATAACCTGCCTTCAACACTGTTGAATCATCAAAAACAATGTACTCAGGAATAAGAAGCATTTAAACATTCCTTAAATATCTGGGTGCCAAATTAAAATGTTTCATTGTCTGATTATTGTATCTATAATTTGTTTTGAATACTAACACAAATGATTGGAGATAGTCATGTACCACCTGTTCTTTAGCAACAAAAAAAAAATCGAATTTAACAAAAAATCAAGGGATCTCTGTCTGGTATGTTTTCAGGGTAAATAAAAGATGAATTCTTGATTCATATTGGTAAAAAATGAATCAACAAAATCTGATCATGAAACATCTAGCTGCTGTGACGAGAGAAGAGAGTTTTGTATCGTGTTATTTAAATTGTATACAGTCCTCCTCTTTGCTGACTGTTTTTTAGTGAACAAAGTGAACAAATCCTCAACAGAATAAATACAAATAAAGTTTTGACTGGATTTTTTTCTTTTTCTTTCAGTTAACCAAGTGCTGTATTTAAGTACAATTTTGAGGTAATTTACCTGTGCATTTCGACTTTATGCTACTTTATTGTACTTTCTACTTCACTACATTTTACTGCACTATCAGTACTTTTACTTCATGTACATTTAGCTGATACTTTTAGTTTAGTTAGGTTTAGAATGCAGAACTTCTACTTGTAGTTCAGTATTTTCACAGTGTGGTTTTAGAACTTCTACTGAAGTAAAGGAGGTGAATACTTCCTCCACCACTGGTATTTGGTTTGGGCTCTGAGCATCGAGCTATTTTCATCATAATTTAATTGAGATGACAATTTAGTTCCGTATTGTTTCCAGGAGACTTGGTTTGTAAAGGACAACAAGCAAACAGGAACAACTCCAGATGTGAAGAGTTTTCTACGCTACTACGCTCACCTGTTCAGGGACGAAATGTTCAGGTCGTCCCTCTGGTTGGTGCGTTTCACAAAGCGGAGACAAGAGACACTGTGGAGGGACTGCAGACCACGCTGATGCTACAGATATGAAATCTACAATATCTTTGTGTGGACAGTTGATAGATGTTACAGGAAAGAATGAAGGCACACTAAATTGGAAATTCCAATCAGTTTTAAATTGATTGAAGTAGAATACAAGTATAAAAATATTAATCAACAGATATCCAAGAGACAAAAAAAACTAAAATATACATGAAATTGTTCATAAAATTGGTGTAAAAGGGAATACCTTTTGAATTATGAGTTCTAGAAAAAATTACCAGAAGTTGATTTTCCATCTCAAACTTTGGAATCATTTCGTCGATACATCTCCAATTTGTTGAAGAAATGTTTGGCCCTTTAAGGTGAGACACGACAGCCAAAACATTGTTTTTCATGCACAGATCAATTTGAGATTTTGGTCTATTTATCTATCATAACATGTCTTCTTTCAGACTTTTGGAAAGAAAACTAAAATACACATTTAGGTGTTTATTTTACTACTTTGTCTATTTGCATCTGTAGATCTCTCCTAAAATCACCAAAAGTTAGAATCAGATAATGCCTCATTTGCACATTTAAACATAATATTTCAGAAAACTTGTAATGCAAAAAAAATGTTCTTACTGTAAATAATCAACTGGTGAAGTTTCATGGTGCCATCTAGTTCATTTTTTTTATCGTATTCAACAAAACATCTCTTTAGAGGACGTTTTCTCTAAATTAGTTTTTTCTCAGAAATCTCCACTTCAGCAGCTCTTACATACACCAAACTTTACACTTTTATTCCTCTCTATATTCTGAAGGTTTCTACTGTGGGGTTTGTTCACATATCATTCATAAGATGATCTATACAACATTGTATCACTGAAAAGTTTTCTCCGTTTTCAGTGAAACGGAGAAAATCGTTTTTTATGGCTGTTGATGGTATTTTCTTATTTATAGACCAATATTATATTATATTAATAATCAACTGGGGAAGTTTAACTAGTGGTCTTTATACATTTTCTTTTAACTCTACTCACCTGTGGTGTCTTTGTAGAGGAAGGAAAGAGTAAATGTAATTTCAAGAATTAGTAGCACGTACGCAGTACAATGCACAGTGTACTGAGGAATCTGTGCCTCTCTGAGACACCCATCGCGTGCACATTGTAGAAGAATGGTCAGAATGCACGCTGATGTAACCAGTTCTTCAAACACGCACCTTGATGCTTTCTGGGTCTGAAAAAAAGAATGGTAAATTTGCATAAGAGCAAACAACATGAAGAGAAGAAGAAGCTTCTGTCTCCATGTTGACAGGTGCTTTGGTAAATCTAATCTCTGCACTTTGGGCCGGGTCTAACCATGCATCGTCAGTTCTGAAGAGTGAAGCCGATGCGGAAGTATCTTCAACCTGCATTCTCTCTACTGTCCATCGGGGGGCGACTCCTCTGGTTGTATGTATAGCATGTTAGCAGCTAACTAGCCAGCCAGCAGGTTGTGAAATTACAACTCTTGAGGCTGTCATGTGATGCCATCGGGCCAAAAAAAATACTTTTTCCCATTAACATACATTGGGAAAGAGACCTTTGTAACTTAGTGGATCAACTCACGAACCCTTGAATAGCACTTGTTTTATATCATTAGGTCCTAAGAGATGTAAATTGCATCCATGGTCCTCTCTTTCTGCGACAGCACTTTTCAGCCGCACTGAGGTGTGTTGTGGCCATAACTAACAACTAACAACAATCGCCATTTTTCTTTTGTGCTCGTCAAATGAGCACGTAAGACTGTCCAGTGTCCGCTCTTACTTTTATTCTATTTCTGTGATCACAACCCTGATACTTGGCACCTGACTTCCTGCAGAGTGACACTCTTGTTCAGAGGAACCCTCGACTTCAGGGCCCAAGATGAGTCATCCAGAAACTTCAGCGCTGCACGGAGCCGCCGCCCCCTCCAGCACATTCTCCTCCAACGTCAGAGTCTACACCTTCTGCCAAAGTGTATAAGAAGTGGAGAGGTCGCATGAAATGCACGTGCTTAGGTCAAGGCAAGTTTGTTTAGCATATTTAAACGAGGCAATTGACTGTGCTTTACAAACGACATAAAACAGCATTGAGACAAGATATAAAAGAACATAAAACTCTTAATAGGATCTAAAAAGAGTCGTTAAGTTAAGATTGCTGACTTTTCTCCAGAAGTGTAGAAAGGAAGCCAACATGGTCAAAATGCATGGAGTATATTTCACAACGTGATCATGGGAATTGTGTGATTTCTATATATTTATTTATTATCACATTATTTATGTACGTACTGGATCTGGTTTTGCATTATTTGTGGTGTCTTGCACGTATGAAATGATACAAACACTCAAAACTATTATTACTTGTGAAACCATTGAGAATATCATCACTAATATTGCTGCTACTATTATATCATGAATAATAGTACTTGTACTCATAGTGCTATTGGTGCTGTTGCTTTCACTTCTGCACCATACATAATACTATACATGCGTATCCTCTGATGTCACATTCTCTTCTGGCTGGTCTTACATCACAATATAGGACCAAGTACACACAACATGGTGCATCATCTGGCCTTCAGTAACAACAGTTCGGACACGTTTCCGTTGTTCCTTCTCAGATTTAATCTGCACTTCCTCCGAGAGTGAAAGTCCCGACGTGTCGTCGCCTCAGGGTGACGGACGGCCATTGATTCTCTGAGGAATGTGGGACGTCCAGTTTAGGACGGTTGACTTCAGGTAACTTCAGACGACTTTGAGGTGTCGTGGTTTGAAAAGGGACGCATAACTTTTGTCTTAAAAATAAATATTAGAATTCAATTAAATTCAATTTATTTTTGTATAGCCCAAAATCACAAATTACAAATTTGCCTCAGAGGGCTTTACAATATGTACACATTTGACATCCTCTTGTCCCGGGACCCTCACATCAGAACAGGACAAACTCCCCAAAAAACCCTTTAACGGGGAGGAAAGAGGAAGAAACCTGTGGGAGAGCAATAGAGGAGGGATCCCTCTCCCAGGATGGACAGAAGTGCAATAGATGTCATGTGTAGAACAGGATAGTGAATTACAACACATTCAATGTAATTACAGCACATTCAATGTATGACACAACCACGACAGGAGGCAACACCTGGTCCAGGTAAACCCGGATACACAGGAACCTGTGAGGCGAGAAAGCACAGAGACTCTGGTGAAGAAGCAGGTCAATAATGTGCATTAATGGTATCGGTAATATGAAATAGTAATGTGAGTAATAATAAAAGTGATATTAGCAGTTGGAGTCAGCAGGGCCATGGTAGGAGGAAGGACCAGGGTCCAGATGAAACCATGCTCCAATGGAAACCTGTGAGGAGAGGAAGCACAAGGACTCCGGGGAAGAGACAAAATCAGTACTGTGCATTAATGGTATCGGTAATAGGATTAATAATGTTAATAATGAAGATCGTAGTAGGTGTCAGCAGGGCCATGGCTGGTTGAAGAACCAGTGTCCAGATAAAACTGCGGTCATCCTGTGAGGCGAGAAAGCACAAATACTCCGGGGAAGAAGTAAAGTTCTGGAAGGAGCATCGCTTGGGTGTGACAATACTGCAACCTTTTCTGAAAATATTTATATATATATTATATTTCAATTTTATTCACAGCATCTCTGATAGTTTTCTTCCTAAGATCCGGCTTTCATATTAAAGATGACATAACAAAGAAGGTGAATGTGTTTCAAGCATCACCAGTCCAGTTATAGTCTTATAATTGTTTTTCCTCCTAAACTGCTGCTGAAAAGTTCACCACGTTTGCATGTAATGGAAACTTGCCAAGAACCTGTGTTTGCATCTCTTTAGCTTTCACTTTCACTCGGACAGAAGGGAGGATCTAAAGCCGAGGCATTATAAATATGAGCCCGTTTGCGCCTTTAATCTGTCTGAAGAAGAAATCCAAGAAGCCGCCACTGTTACAACGACAACAGTCAAGATGATCGAAGACGAAGTTGTGCTTGAAGCTATGAGGGTGCTCTCCAGCGAAGGACTAACTTCTGCTCAAAGTCCAGGATTCAATGTTTGGTTTGGGGCAGTCGACGTTTCTGGAGGAGTAGTGCTGCAGGCATCCTGGTAATTATAACAAAATATAATTTATTATTATATCTCCTTTCTAGTTTTTTTTACTATTATTGTCATCATTAGGCTTTTCTCCACCAAGAAAATTATTATATTGTCTTATTTTTACTATCACCTTTCTATATTATTATTAGGTCTACCCCCACCAAGCAAATTATTATTATCATTATCATTGCGCTTGTCTCCACCATATTATATTTTATTTTAGTATTATCATTAGGCTTTTCTCCACCAAGAAATGTATAATTATGTTTTATTTTTTATTATTATCACCTTTCTAATTTTGTATTAGGTCTACCTTCACCAAAAAAGTTATTATTAATATTACCAGCTCTGTTTGTCAGCAGTATTATGATATAAAAAAAAACCTGGCCCGATTTTCATGAAGCTTGATGGAAGGCTGTGGCATTGGTCCTGTTAGATCCGGGGGTTCTTTGGCCCGATACGGGGCTACTTACTGACTCAGCTCTCTATTAAAAGATTGGCGAGCTGGTGTTCTTGCGAGGAAACTCGCAACGTCTCGTTACTCCCGTTACTCCCGACGTCTACCCTGCTTCCTCCGGTAACGTGCACTCGGCCGAGGGGCCACCCTGGCCGGGCGCTCCTACCGATGCCGAGGTGGCTCGGTGGAGCTGGATTGTCGATGTGATAAAAAGTCTCTCCCCCAACACGTCCTCCCTCAGCACATGATTTGCATTACATCATCGATTCTGTGTATGTGCTTAGGAAATACCTAACTTGTGTGTGCATGTGGAAATCACCCCAACTTCCCTGTGTGGGCACTCTTACAAGGCTCTCTTTCAAGGCTCTCTTACAAGGCTCTGCGCGTGTGTCCGGTTACATTCAACATCTGTTGTACTTCCCCTTTCTCCATACTTTCCACACACACACAGACTGCACTCTACCCAGATGCACATACAGCATTATCATCAGGTTTACATTTGTTAAAATCACTTTACATTTGTTATGTAATACACGCTTGCTTTAAAATGATTATTAGATTTCATCCTGTAAACTATAATTATACGCTTTATGTCCCTTTAGCCTAATTTACATACCGAACATATATTCCCTCATTTAAGGCAGCTTCCCTGGGATCTCAACTCTTTTTGACAGTCCAGAGAGACACCTGTTAAATATTGGCGCCGAAACATGTGGCGGAAAGCGACGGGAAAACATTCTCGTAAAAGCCCCTTCAAGTCGGAACAACAACTCCGAAACAGTGCTGATCAAATGCTCCAAGCAACAAAACACAACATGCTTTGTTTCGTCCATGTTGTTCCCACACTACGACGTAAAGCTTATGAACACACCGAAGTTAGAAAAAAAGGCTCACCAACTGGGGAAATGGGATCAGCCGATGAGCATGTGAAATGCACCATTGTTCTCGTCAGAGGTCTGCTCTCTCATCCAGGTGATATTCTCGTTTCAAAAACTGTAAATCCCCTTTTTTATGGCTGTAATTTGGTTTGCAGCAAGAAAATCTTCCAAAAGTAGATAAAAAGAGAGTGAATACTAAAAACCTAAGTACATTAACACCTGCAGTGTCTGATGGAACCTGTCTGTTTTGGGGAAAGTGATGCAACTCATCAGCTATTCTCATTATTGCAACAACAATAATGTAGGTGTGCAAAAAGTAAATATAACATAACCACTCTTTAGCGAAAACGATCCAAAGTGACAAGATGGGTTGCCATAATATTGAGTCCATCTTATTATGGTGCGCTGATAAAGAAGCACTGACTTTAGTGACTTTTGCTTCAGCAGGACAAAGTTGGTAATACTTTGGTTTATGGCCATCTACCAGAGATCAAAAAGTGGCCGATGGTATGCTGCTGTTGTTCAGACGTAGGTACCTATCCCTAAAGTGTTATGCTACCATTGTTCAGACGTAGGTACCTATCCCTAAAGTGTTATGCTACCATTGTTCAGACGTAGGTACCTATCCCTAAAGTGTTATGCTACCATTGTTCAGACGTAGGTACCTATCCCTAAAGTGTTATGCTACCGTTGTTCAGACGTAGGTACCTATCCCTAAAGTGGTATGCTGCCGTTGTTCAGACGTAGGTACCTATCCCTAAAGTGGTATGCTACCGTTGTTCAGACGTAGGTACCTATCCCTAAAGTGGTATGCTACCGTTGTTCAGACGTAGGTACCTATCCCTAAAGTGGTATGCTACCGTTGTTCAGACGTAGGTACCTATCCCTAAAGTGGTATGCTGCCGTTGTTCAGACGTAGGTACCTATCCCTAAAGTGGTATGCTACCGTTGTTCAGACGTAGGTACCTATACCTAAAGTGGTATGCTACCATTGTTCAGACGTAGGTACCTATCCCTAAAGTGTTATGCTACCGTTGTTCAGACGTAGGTACCTATCCCTAAAGTGGTATGCTGCCGTTGTTCAGACGTAGGTACCTATCCCTAAAGTGGTATGCTGCCGTTGTTCAGACGTAGGTACCTATCCCTAAAGTGGTATGCTGCCGTTGTTCAGACGTAGGTACCTATCCCTAGAGTGGTATGCTGCCGTTGTTCAGATGTAGGTACCTATCCCTAAAGTGGTATGCTGCCGTTGTTCAGACGTAGGTACCTATCCCTAAAGTGGTATGCTGCCGTTGTTCAGACGTAGGTACCTATCCCTAAAGTGGTATGCTGCCGTTGTTCAGACGTAGGTACCTATCCCTAAAGTGTTATGCTGCCGTTGTTCAGACGTAGGTACCTATCCCTAAAGTGTTATGCTACCGTTGTTCAGACGTAGGTACCTATCCCTAAAGTGTTATGCTACCGTTGTTCAGACGTAGGTACCTATCCCTAAAGTGGTATGCTGCCGTTGTTCAGACGTAGGTACCTATCCCTAAAGTGGTATGCTGCTGTTGTTCAGCAGTAGGTACCTATCCCTAGAGTGGTATGCTGCCGTTGTTCAGACGTAGGTACCTATCCCTAAAGTGGTATGCTGCTGTTGTTCAGCAGTAGGTACCTATCCCTAGAGTGGTATGCCAGTACTTTTCCAGCGGCACACTGTTTGCTGAAGGCAGGTTCCACTTGAAAATGGTAGTCCACTGTCAGACAGGCACACCCGTGCCGTCTCTTGATGCATATATGCACATTTAATGTAAATTGGTTTGATTCACAAACATTGATGCCTTAAATGTATTTTTTTGACTTTATTGACAAAGTAGCGCAACACAGCGTCTTAAATAAAGGAATGTATCTATTCTATCTCGTCCATTTTCTTGTTTGGATATATGAAAGGCTTTTGAAATGACAGTAAAGTGAATTATTTGCTGATGTGCCCTGAAACTCATATTATGGCCAATATATATATATATATATATATATATATATATATATATATATATATATAGAGAGAGATTGAAAAGTGGCCGATGGTATGCCACGAAAACTTATTTTCCTCATACATTTTTCATTTTGTTCAGGAGCATCGCTTGGGTGTGAAAATACTGCAACTTTTTTCTGAAAATATTCAGATATTTTCTAGATGTATTTCCATTGTATTCACAAAATCTTTGATAATTTTCTTCCTAAGATCCGGCTGTCATATTAAAGATGACATAACAAAGAAGGTGAACGTGTTTCAAGCATCACCAGTCCAGTTATAGTCTTATAATTGTTTTCCTCCTAAACTGCTGCTGAAAGGTTCACCACGTTGCCCCTGTTTGTATTCTGAACATTTCTTAATTTAAAGATCTTTAAGTGCACTCCACATTTGCTTTTGATCCTATAATCTCAAATTGAAAGCTTCACAACAGAATGCAGCCTTTATCTCTCAGCTGTGCAGGATGACATGACGACGTGAGCTTTGAAATCGCATCTCTTCTTCCTCTCCAACTTTTACAGGAGGCCAAAACTTGAGAAGGAACACTTGGACCCGAGATTCAACTATGATTTCTCCAATTTGAAAGACACCGCGAAATATTCCCGAGGTGGGGAGGAGTACAAACGCCCGTATGGTTGGCAGCGTTTTGCTCTGAAGGTGAATATGCTTTTATGTTCTTTTTTTTAACAGCATCAACCGGCTGCATTCCACAAGACAGAATCAAACGTCTGACTTCTGGCTTCAGATCTGATGATACATTAAAAACTAAATGCATAACGATAAAGTGTCGGAAAAGGGTAATTTATTGAATCATTCTGTGGTGAAAAATACATTTCACATTGAGAACAGAAGTTATAGTTTGTGTATTGCTCATGTAATTAATCTTTCTTTTCAATTGGGTCAATGCTTTATACAAGAAGGGATGGAAGCACAACTTAAATATTATTTAACAAAATCCTATTTTCTTGATCTGGCCAAAGTTGTAATTCTTAAGACTTTTATTGTTTTCAGTTAATTTTGATACTATTAATGGTTGTTATTTCTTCATTCTAAGATTACAACTTCATATAGTGAATTTCACTGCTGAGGTCGTACTCATATTTACATTCAATTAACCCAAATTCACAGGAAACTAAATCACTGTTTGCTATCTGTTTTCTTATTGATAGAAGCTTCCCTTAAAGGTCCAGCTTGTAGGATCTGGCGCCATCTAGTGGCGATGCCATTAAATAGTAAATAGATTATTAGGATGTGTTAAATAGGTGGAGTTCTCCTTTAATCAGTCCCTTCGTGGACTTCCATTGGTTTAACGTCTGACCTCGCTGCAGCGTGTACTCCAGTACACTGTGACATCACTGTTAGGCGTGTCAATGTGAAGGAATGTTTTCTCTCAGGTCCTGGATAAGTACGAGGACAACACCTGGCTGGGAAACATGAACCGTGAGACAGAGTCGGTGTCCAGGGGAGTGGCCTGTGTCCTACCACGGAACACAAGATCAACATGTGAAAGCCATCATCAAAGAAAACTACAAGGTTTTTATGAATTCATTATTATGAAACGTGTGAAGAAATATACAGAGAATATGGAGTGAGAGTAAGATCTGGCATGTTTGTTGCTGAACATACATGAATGCATACATACATATACATGCATGCATGTATGAATATAATATATACATACTGTACATATATGCATATAATACACGCACGCACACATATTATGACAGTGTGTATAAAATGAACTCCACAAAGTGTGTGTTAGAATCACAGTATACATGAGTGAGAAAGGTAAAACTTCAGTGTGTGAGGTGATACGGATTAGTTAGTTTGAAGGTAATACATTCTAATGCCTACCCTTCTTGTTTAACAGCCGGGCCCTCGCCAAATGTATGGTCGGGGGATTTATTCTACTCCAGACATCAAAATCGCGAAGAACTTCGCCACAGAATTCTCCTGGAAAAAACAAGATTACAAAGTGGTCATGCAGAATCGTATCAACCCCAAGTACAGGGAGGTATGCAAAGGACAACCAGATTACTGGCTGGTTCCCATCGAGGACGAAACAAAAGCGCGGGAGATCGCCAACAAGGCCATCCGTCCTTATGGCCTTCTGTTGCTCAAGGTCTAACTGATGATCGCTTATTGGTTTCCTTTGCCTTATTTTGAAAAGCCAGAAAGCGTGTCGTCTTTAAAGCATGAAATATGTTTGTAATAATCTCTGATGTTGTCAAATGTAATGACGTCTCATTAGCACAAATGAATATCAGTTATTGGCCTTCATAGCAGCCTCTGTACTCTGAATGGACGGATTAAACTCCTCTGAACTTTTCCAATAAGCCATTCCACATTCAATAAAAATATTTCTAAGCAAATGTCTTATCAATGTCTCTTCATACCAAAGATAACAGTGGGTAAATGTTTAATCTGGCTAGATTACAGGCTATTTTAATTTATATTACATCTGTAATAAAGTTACTGTGAGGAACTTTTAACTTGTTATGAAACAGTCTGAATTTAATGCGGATTCCTCTTTATGACCTCCATCAGTAAACAAGACCATCAAAGAGGAGATTGTTATTTCTATATAGTTTCTATAAATACTTGTCATCGGGTCAGATTCCGGTGAAATCATGCAGGTTCACCAGAAACCACTTCAGCTCAGACTCCAGCAGAGACCGGTCCACCGTGGACAGACCCAGATCCTCCAGCAGAGACCGGTCCACCGTGGACAGACCCAGATCCTCCAGCAGAGACCGGTCCACCGTGGACAGACCCAGATCCTCCAGCAGAGACCGGTCCACCGTGGACAGACCCAGATCCTCCAGCAGAGACCGGTCCACCGTGGACAGACCCAGATCCTCCAGCAGAGAACGGTCCTCCAGCAGCCTTGGACCTGCAGTCGGACGTGGTCGGGGAGTCGACACCACGCTGCTGGAGACCCAGGACGTATTGCTGGACCCGCTGGAGGGAAGGGAGAAAACGGGAGAACCAGAACCAGGACTGAGAGGGGCAGACTGTCAGACCCTGCTGCAGTAAAATGAGGTTTTCTAAAGAGTTTGGTGTTCAGAAACACTACCACTTTAGTCCACAGGGGGCGCCTAATGCAACATAGAGTTCCTTTAAGTAACTTTAAGCTTACATGAGCATGAAATCAGGCAAACGTTCACGCAGAGAACAAAGGTCAGAGTTTAAACAGCAGATAGGATCTTAATGCTGAAATTATGTTTACTGATCTTACACATTTAATATTAATCCCTCTATTGTTTGTATACGTTTATATGTATACTTTAATCTTCGGTATTAATAGTTGTATTTCATATTATCTTAAACAAAGTGCTCAGTCTCCAGGTTAACGTTGAACAAACAGCCAATAGAAATGTCTGCACACTCACCATTCACCTTGAATTCAGTTTGATTTATATATTTTCATTTATGATGATGAATGATTGATGGATGAATGATGCACAGTCGTCACATTAACAACATTTATTCAGACATCAATAAGAGCAGCAAGCTGGAGACAAATAAAAAGTACAATCAGAAGCAGAAAACCTTCAGCAACCTTTGAATATTTTCATCTTTAAAACAAAATACTTCAGTGAAGACTTCACTGAGTCGTTAACTTAACTGGGTTATGATTATTAAGACTTTCTGAAGACAGAAACCTGCCGAGTCCAGTTCACTGCAGAGAGTAGAAGATCCAGGTCTTCAGGAGGAACGTGGATCAGAAGATCCAGGTCTTCAGGAGGAACGTGGATCGGAAGGTCCAGGTCTTCAGGAGGAACGTGGATCAGAAAATCCAGGTCTTCAGGAGGAACGTGGATCGGAAGGTCCAGGTCTTCAGGAGGAACGTGAATCAGAAGATCCAGGTCTTCAGGAGGAACGTGGATCGGAAGGTCCAGGTCTTCAGGAGGAACGTGGATCAGAAGATCCAGGTCTTCAGGAGGAACGTGGATCGGAAGGTCCAGGTCTTCAGGAGGAACGTGGATCGGAAGATCCAGGTCTCCAGGAGGAACGTGGATCAGAAGGTCCAGGTCTTCAGGAGGAACATGAATCAGAAGATCCAGGTCTTCAGGAGGAACATGAATCAGAAGATCCATGTCTTCAGGAGGAACGTGGATCAGAAGGTCCAGGTCTTCAGGAGGAACATGAATCAGAAGATCCATGTCTTCAGGAGGAACGTGGATCAGAAGATCCATGTCTTCAGGAGGAACATGAATCAGAAGATCCAGGTCTTCAGGAGGAACGTGAATCAGAAGATCCATGTCTTCAGGAGGAACGTGGATCAGAAGATCCAGGTCTTCAGGAGGAAAGTGGATCAGAAGGACAGGTTGATGAGCGGAGCGTTGTTCTCCCTCTTCTCTTCTGGACTCCACTTGATGAGCGGAGAGCTGAAGTCGATCAGCTGCTGAAGGAAATAAAAACAGGTTCTATTTACAGGTGAGGGATTGTTTGATAGGCCGTTACTGTATAAAAACACACACTGAACTGTGCTTGTGGATATTAAGACGTAAACTGAGGTGTCAGCTGTTACCTGAGTGGAGGTGCAGGTCTTGCCGCTGGTCCGGATCAGGTCGGGGGTGTTGGTCAAGTCGATGAGCAGTTTCTCTTGAATGTGCAGAGTCGGCGCTGGAAGATCCAACAGGAGAACCTGAAGAGAGAGCAGAGAACCATCGGTGACCGTCTGAAGACCTCCGGTCACAACGTGCCGAAGTTAGAACGAGTCAGAGGGGCGGGACCAGCGACCACTTCACGCACAAGCTGTGATTAGGTACTTTTCTGGCTTCACTACGCTTCATCGTGATCGGTTAACTGTAGAACAACACCAGTATGCTAAAGTGTGAACAGAAACAGGAGTGAAACGATATTCCAAACTAGACATTCGGGCAGAAGCTACAGAAGCACTGAGATCTGAAACTCCAGAACAGACAAACACGAGTTTAGCCGCTGAAACTCTGGCGGGAACAAGAACCTCGCAAGAAACCGCGAACTGCAACGAGACAGGAACCTGCGACGACACGACGAACTCGTTTGGAGATTCTTCCACAAACATTTGACAAACTGAAGATTCATCAGATGCTCCAACGAAACCAAAAACTCTGTACGTCAACTCATGCTTTATTCATCTTTTGTAAATTAAATTGAGAAACAGTTTCTGTATGATTTGAAATGAATCCATTGAATTAAACATTGAAAAAAATCCAGGCTGTAAATAGACCTGGGTATACGTGTGTGTGACCTCTGACCTCCTGCTGTCTTGCTTTTCTCCTCTGTAGTTTGCAGTTCGATCGGGTGCTTGATGGGCTCTGATTGGCCCTGACTCGGAGCTCCAGGATCTGCGCTCTCTGATTGGTCAGGCTGTGAAGGGCTGGTGGGCGGGGCAGCAGGCAGCTCCGGCTCCTCCTCCTCCAGACAGAAGGGCTGGACCTCGAGGGCATCAACAGGCTCCGCCTCCTGTGCGTCTGCAGGGGCGGGGCTACACAGAAACAACAACACGGCGATGAACGACTCATGGTGATCCTCAGACTAGCTTTCCGTCTGCTCGACCGCGGTTTAAAGCATCTCACCTGCAGCTTCTCTCTCTCCTGGCCGAGGCGGGGGCGGGGCGAAAGTCAAAGGTGGACGGTGCTCTGGTTGGCGTCGCGACAGGGATGGAGGACATCCTGCGCCTGACGGGGGTGGGGAGGGCGGAGGGACGCCTCGTCTTAGCCTGCAGCGACGTGCAGCTGCCAGCAGAGGGCGTCTGAGGACCAGCAGACGGCTTCTCGGGGAGACTGCAGGAGAGGAAGGCGCCAGTTGATGACATCACTGATCAGTCAGGAAGGCAGGTAGCTCGTAGCTCTGAATAGCTGTTGTGCTAGCAGCAACTGGCCAAGCCAGTTAGCCGTAAATGCTATTCAGAGCTACGAGCAACAAGTTATTGTCTCGTTGCTTTTAGATTCTAATGAGAAGACACGCTGCTTCGTTTTACTTCTTCCGTTTGGTAGCCTTGAGAGACCTTCGTCTGTAATGTAAGTATGTCTGTATGAAGCATGAAAAGATGTACGAAGATATATTATATTCGCTAATGCTAATCGCGGTTAGCATTTCCCCATTGGTGGTTATGTTAAAATTAGCTTAGAAGCTAGCGAGTCGGACATGTTATGATGTTCAGAGAAGAAGACAACTTTAGTACTGTTAAAAGCATCTTGCCGTTCAACCTTTTTTAACAGTCGTAGTGAGAGGTAGGTCAAAGGTACTTCATCCATATTTATGTTAAATGTGTTGGCGGCGCAAAGCTACGAAAAAATCCATACATTAGCCTCACCGGTGTAAAAGCCGCAGTCTCAAAGCGTGGGGAAAAAAGTAGCGGCTTATAGTCCGGAAAGTACGCGAAGTACAGTTTCACTTATTTCTGTTGTAAATTTTCACACTGAGGAGTAAAATGTATCATCATCAGTAAATCTGAGGTACTTTCATAGACGCGAGTGATGTAAATGTAACCCGGCTGTGTGATGTCATCTACCTGTCCACGCCGCTCATGGACGTCAACCGCTTTGGCTTTGAGGCGTCTGGAGCTGAAACACAAAAATGGACAGAGTGACAGAGAGACAGAGTGAGAGAGGGAGAGAGACAGACAGAGGGAGAGAGAGACAGACAGAGGGAGAGAGACAGACAGAGGGAGAGACGGACAGAGTGAGAGACGGACAGACAGACAGAGGGCGAGACGGACAGACGGACAGAGGGAGAGACGGACAGAGTGAGAGACGGACAGACAGACAGAGGGCGAGACGGACAGACAGACAGAGGGCGAGACGGACAGACAGACAGAGGGAGAGACGGACAGACAGACAGAGGGAGAGACGGACAGACGGACAGAGGGAGAGACGGACAGAGTGTCCTCATTTCGCCACAGAACCAGACGGAGGTATATATATATATATATAAATAAAGTCAAACCGCTCAAACGGACGTGTCTTACCGTCTCCTTGGCGGACTCCTCTGATTATTCCGCCGGGTGTCGGTGCGACCAGCGCCTCTGGTTTGGATTTGGTCTTCAATCCGCTCTGCAGCCGGGCCGAGGCTGCCGTGGCGATGGAGGCGGGCCTCTCCAAAACCGTCTTGGCGGGCGTCACCTGGAGGGGCGTGGCCTCAGCTCTCTTAAGCGGCGTGGACCTGGTGGCTTTCACACGCTCCACCTCAGACAGCTTCCTGGCCTGTGTGGACAGCGAGCGGCGGCCAGCAGTGGAGGACGCTGGCTCTGCGGCGGCGTAGACGGTGGAGCGGCGCGGCCTGCTTTGATTGGCCGGCCTGCTGATGCTGGGGGCGGGGCCAGTGGAGCTGCTCTGACTCCGGCTCAGAGATGAGTTCAGTTTACCTGAGGAGACGACAGTCCGACCGCTCCAGAATTAGTTTGTGACCGGATCCAGACCCCTTCCTTTAAAGGGTCTCGGTACAGGTTTAACTGTGGTCAGCAGATCACCTTATATGTTGTAGGTTTGTTCACAGCATAGATACTTGATAGCTGCTAATGTGTGGTTACTGTTACAGCCTACTCCGTTTTGGAAGTCGGGATGTTGAGTATTAACATTTGTTAGCAGTTAGCGTACCTGTAGCGGGGGAAAGAGAGAGGCTGGAGTTGAAGCTGGACACTGAGGACGAGGATGACGACGTGTTCTTCCTCTCTGTCATCCTCCTCTTCTGAGGGGGCGGAGCTTTCACACCCGACATGTTCCCCAGAGCACGCTGACAGAGAAAAATATGATATACATTGTTTTATACAGGATGTTTAGAATAGACAGCATCAATACTGACTGTGGGAAACACTGATATATAGACTGATATTCAATATCAATTTCATTTAATGCGTTTGGCTGCAGTGACTGACTCTGCCCAACAGGTGGAGCTGTTCCACCAGAATCAGATTTAATGGTGAAGTTTGTGCGGAGTCGGTTTTGAACAGGTGTGCTACCTTGGTGGGCGGAGCCAGCGTGCGCTTTCCCTGAAGGCTGGAGTTGAGGGAGGAGTCGCTGATGTCAGACGCCACACTCGCCGAATCAGAGAGCAGATCCTCGGACGACTCCGCTCTGCTGGAGAGGCGACAGGACGGGCTCCGCCTCCAACTTCCCAACGGCTGAAACAGGTCAAAAAAAATAAAAGAGCAGACAGGTGATCAGCAGAAAGACTTATGGATTCTCCACCGGTTGCTTGAAGACTCCTCGCAGCCAATAGCACATAACCCCTGTTAGACAGATACATTGAGTTTCTTTCTCTTTGCTTTTGTTACAGATTAAACAAACGACATAAAATGTGTTCATTAGCTTTAAGAGGTTCTGTTCGGGGGGGTTTGTTACCCAGGCTCAGGGTGCTATCCATCTGTCCACAAGCAACCATTTACTTACATTTCAAACTATTGCTTTTAGGTAACACTATTGAAAACAGCCAGAATAATAATTACACCTATTCACTGCAGGAACAACCCGTGATATGTGGCTTTGAGGGAGTTTTTGGAAATAGATTTGGGCAACTAAATGCATGTTTAGCATTTCCCAGTAACGTTCAGGTAAAAATGGATTTAGCGGGACAATAAAAAGCAAACACTACATCACCACATCTGTTCTCTAGCTGATTTTTAAGCCATAGTGGAAACACAAGAAGAACCAACGACTCAAATGGTTCTGTAAGCGACAGGTTGTTGAGTTCCTGCAGTGGAGAAATGTGTAACAAGACATCTGCTGTTCCAGACAGACAGTTCCACCTGCGAATCGAAAGAGTAAAAACACAGAAACGTCTCTCCTACTTTGCTCGGTGGTTGCATTCTGGGTTTCTCCACTCTGCTCTTGCCGGCAGAACAGGACATTGTTGTGGCAGCCGGTCTGCTCGGCAGCACCACGGCCACGCCGAGGGCGGCTTTCCCTCGCAGCCCCGTCCTGGGCAGAGGCTTGACCGCGGCGGCGGGACTGGAGGCGCTCCGGCCGGCAGCGGGGCGGGTGGATGAGGCTGTAGAGACCGGGCGGGTGGACGTAGAGGCCGGGCGGGTGGATGTAGCTGTAGTGGAGCTGCTTCCTCTCAGCAGGCGGTTCTGGACAGCAGGCGGCAGCTGCTTCATGGGACTGTCCTGCACGCAGAAGGTCTGCCGGTTGACGGGGCCGAGTGCGCTGGCGGTCTGATGGAGCGCGCCCAGTTTGGCCACGGCGTCTTGGACGAACTCGTCCTTGGCGGCAGTCGTGTCGGCGGTCTCGGCATCCCCGCCGCGTGGCTGGCTGCTCAGTTGAGAGCACTGCAGCTGGTCGGCTAGTCTGTGGGCTTCCTGACACACAGCCTCCAGCTGATCCCCGCTCAGTGGACTCCAGCTCACCCGCACGCCGCCGACAGACGCCACGTTAACGGAGACGCACCTCTCCTTGTGGCTGACGGGACCCAAGAATACCTCATCTTCATCACCTTTGGAGCTTGAGAGCAGAGAGAGAGACACACCACAGCTGAGAGGAACGCAAAACAGAGAGCTGGAACCAGACATGCAGCTCCAAAACTGAGCTCAGGTTTGAACACTTAAACCTGAAATTATTTTAAAGTCAAACAAAAACATGAAACCAGAAAATACATGTATAAACATAACTGCACATCTTCATTTTGTATTTCTCCCTTTAGTTACTAACACTTTGTTCTGTTTTATTCTATCTCTAATTTAAAATACTATCTGTTGATACATATTCTGTGTGTGCAACATTTGCATAGTGAAGTACTGATATATGATATTTTTTATAAATTACAAACTACTGTACTTAATATACACAATACAACTGAAATGAAATGATGCCAACTACTATTTCAATAATCGTTCAGGTTAGATGCAAAAACATTTCATGATCCTCAAATGTGAAAACTTAAAATTATTTTCATAATTGTTATATATTTTTGTGTCGGTTGTTTAGACAAAACAAACGTTGTGAAAGTGTCTCTTTATTTTCTGAAATTAAACCAAACGAGCAATCAATCGAATCCATTAAATAGGGAAATTATTAAGAGATGAATCCATTAGTTTCATTATGTATTGAACACATTAAATGTGCGTCATCTCCACCAACTACAATACATATATATAATATAGTAGAACAGTCACAGGGGACATGTTTCTGCACTGAATAAGTTTCTTGGTCACACTTTAAGTACACATGGCTGATAATACTCATACTTTTACTTAACTCACAGTTTCAATGCTTTTAAGTATTTTTAAAGTTAGGTAATGTTATTATTAGAATGCATCCACCTACCTGGCAGGTGACAGAGAAACATCGAAGTCGAACTTCTCATCGGTGAGAAAGAACAGATCTGATCAGAGACACAAACACGGCTCATTTAAAACACACGAACACGGTGCACACCGTGGTTAACGCTGACTCTGGATTAGTTGTTAACATGTGGCTAACTTGATGTAAACGTTACCGCTGTTAGCTCCACAGTCCATCCCGCTGTTTGGTTCTTCTCCGTGGGGGGACAGATGGATCCGGATCAGACCTGCAGCGGAACCTTAAGCTATAATGACAATATTTAACACGAAGACTCTTAAGACTGCACTTAAGTTACAACACGAGCTTCAGTCGTGCTAACGTTACAGTTAGCACGGCTTTAACGTTAGCACGCTTCAGCTAAACCAAAGGTCAACTGTTAACTTCAAACGGACTACATTTAAACATGAAACTCACAGTTTAATTAAAGTAAAGAAACTACAAACCTTCAAGTTCCTCTGAAAAACTCACAAATCTTCTTTTCTGCTTCGCATTCAAACGGTGACACGAAGAAAACACACAAACAATTCAAATCTGCTGCGCTGCTGGTCACGTGACGCAGGCCCACTCAGCCATTGGTCGGAAGGGTGTGTGACGAAAACGATGAGCAGAATTGTGGGGATCGTAGTTTGTAGTGTTAAAAAAATATTTCCGGTTTTTTTTTTTACCCCCAAAGCGATAAAACATTAAATATTTTATAGGTTCCTTGTTTTTGATGCTTTTAAATATAATGTATACGTTTATTCAATGAAATACGTTATTCACATTAACAAGGGACACATAATACAGAAAATAGAAAGAATTTAGTTCAAATATTAATCCTTTACAGCAATTTGAGCCATAAAAAGTATATTTAAAAACTGATTTAGTGAGTAAAGTTTGGATTCATTTTTTTTCTGATAAAGAAAAGAATAAAAAATATTCATTAAGACAGACTGAAAAAAGACAGGAGAAAAGATGCAATGTTTATCACATACCCTTTTAATATATTTATTTAGATATTTTTCATAGTTCTAAATTAATGTACGTGTTTATTCTTAAGTGTACACATTTGTTACATTTTTTAAAACGTGTTGTCATGAGTTTTCCTGTGCTCGCTGTACTGTTGTTTTTGTTCTAAAATAAAATAAAACTGGTTAGAATGTAGACTAGAAAACGAGGACATTTAGTATCAGTTACACAGAAACTCATTCAGAAGCTCTTCAATCAAATCACACCATCTACCACCGCTTTACACCGTGTAGGCCTACTATAGATGTACTATTGATGATGTACTATTGCTACTTTTTCTCAAGTTAAAGATCAATATACTTCTTCCACTACTAAATAAACAATGGGTGAATGGTTAAAACCTCTCCAAGTGGTAGTTGTACAAAAAAAAAACCTACTTTGGGATAATTTAGAAATGACTGAATATGTTCTGAACTGACAGCATTTTTATTGTAAAATTAGACCTTTTCCTTTAAACGTTGCCACTTTATCCCGATTTATTTTCTTGTAAAATGATTTCTCTCATAACATGTTTAATAACAATTTTTTTTGGGAATTCTAATGTTACTTAATTACACACAATATTTAAACTCTTTTTAATCTCTTTCGTATCACACTTATATTTTGAGTTTTTTTCTTGTAAAATTATAAAAAAGAATTTCATCTTAATTTCCCAAAATATAAAAAAACCTCCACAGGTTATCACAATATTAAAATTATAAATAAAACAACTTTATTCAAGGAAAACACTGAAACTTCTCGTCTTTACTCTCACGGTAAAACAACTTTTAATGTCGTTTTTAACTTTGTCATATTATAAGTAACTATTTCTCATTAAATTACGACCAGGAAAATATGTTTAAAAACTCCTGTTAAATTAAGGACGTTCATCCTTTTATTATTTAATTAGGTTCATATTTCATGGATTCGTTTGTATTACAGATCCTGTTTAGTAAAGGCTAATGAATAATACTGATCCGTTAACATAACAGTTATGACCTGGTTTACTTTATTAATTCATGTATTTCTTAATGTTAGCGCTCAGATTATTACAGATAAATGATTGTAACGTCTTAGTTGGATGTTTAAATGTGAACCATGCGAGTCTCTGTCGGTCTAAGATGTTTTTAGGATGTTCGATAAAGAATGACTTCAGGCTTCCTGTAGGACAGGTATGATGAAGTCACGGATAAGGTGGAGCCTGAAAAGGAAGGATTTATGATGTCATAAAAGCATCACAGGAGGCGGAGCTTCAGCAGGTTGATGTGAAGCACCAGACACTGAGTTTCTTCTTCTTCAGTCTGGTGTGAAGCTCCGTCACAAACGTCCTGCTCTGGAAGTTGTTTTTAAACTTTTAATAACTTTTTGGTTTTACATATTTTGAAACGACAACAACCTAAATTCTCTCTTTTTTTTTTACAAAAATTTGAGATTATAATCCAATGTTAGACATTTACTTAAACTCTTCTGTCTACAAACACAGCCCCCCCCCCCCTTATTAAAGCTGAAGGACTTTAAACATTTCATTCACAGATCCTGAAAGTTAAGACACTAAACTAAACTAGTCAGAATAAAATGAGCTCCGGCTACATCTGAACACTAACATGGATATTTACAGATCAGAACTATTGATCGATCACCTCACAAACACTCTTCTCCTAAACAACAACTGTAGAGCTCATGTCTATTAAACACAGAAGGAAACGTCAGTCTGTGTGAACCTGCACCGCCTCTCAGCACACAAACCAACAAACACACCTGGACACATTTCTGCTTCCTGGATTCTAAAAACCAGCAGGTGAACGAACTCCGGACGAGAACCAATCAGACGAGTCTGTTTTTAAAATGTATTTTTAAAGCAGAACCAGAACTCTCGCCGTAACGAACACGGTACCAACAGACCGTGGGTAACATGAAGTGGTCTGGGGCTTCAGAGCGAGGTCTCCAGGCTGTGCAGGGGGCTCCCCGGACAAGGCGGCAGCCCCGCTGAGTGTGACGGGATCAGGCCGGGCAGTGGGACGATGTGGCTCATGGTGTTGTTGTTGTTCTGATTGTGCGAGGACGGGACGGGCGGAAGGGCGGTGAGCCCGCTCAGCGGCGGGAGGAGGCTGGTGAAGTTCCGCTTGGTGGGAGCGTCGTCCTCGCACTCGGCCTCGTCGATCAGCAGGATCTGAGCCATCGAGTTCTCGATGCGGAACTCGGGGTGACTCATGAAGCTGTGGATGGAGCTGCGGGACTCGGGCGTCTCCAGACCTTCGTAGGGAGACACGCTGTCTCTGAAGGCGTTCACCACTCGGATCTGAAGGAGGAAGGAAAACAAACGATCAGGAAAAATTCCAGTGATTTTATCTCCGACATGAGGATCATGAGATCCGTCACGTGTGTGAGTTACTGGGTGTGTCTGTCAGAAGCTAACCTCGCATTTTGATGCAGCAAACAATCATTTACAGCCGCATGCTCATGAACCTCTCCTGGTTTCAGTGACGCACACTTTCTCAAAACCAACTTTTATTGCCTGTTTCATATTGTCTTTGTGCATCGCTGCAGGCCGGAGACACACTGGGGGAAAACCGTCTAATAACAATATGCGCGACACTAAAGGCTTCAAATATGCTGGTTTATGACTATTTGTTGATTTATTTGTTTTGATTACCAGGTTAAATAACGTTTTAGAGACCTGCAGGCTTAATGGATCACTGTACAGACTCAAACAGTGTTTTAGTAACAAAACATTCGTTTGGTTTCAGTGTGATGACAATTCATGATCTCATATTGAGTTATTCACTTCTTCTATGCAGAATTACAGTCCAGGCAGCAGCCAGAAAAGCGATACTGTGAACATGTCTTCAGTGAGCAGCGGTCGGTCCTCTGCAGGCTTGTTGATCTGTGAACTCTGGTTCTAATTCAACCATCAAAGTGAAATCACTGACGTTCGTCTCCTGGATAACCGGAGTTAGCTCCCTTGAATTTCCACAGAAGATTATAAAATGAACAAATCCTCTGCCTCACAGATGTGCAGGCAGACAGGCAGCTGTTTGGTTTTTAGTAGATCCCTCTGCCATTAGCTACGGGGGTTAATCCAGTGGATTACTTCTTTTTAACTTCCTGTTCTCTTTTGTTCTCACGCTGCTGTAGATGGAGTCTCCTTCATAATGTTGAATCCATACCTGCGTGGACATGCGGTTGAGGCTGCGGCACCAGAGCACCTGGCTCTTCTTAAGCTCCATCTCAGCGTGGTCGATCTCGTTCACGTCCTTCATCTCCTCCAGCTCCTCCTGGGGGATCTCCTCCTGCTGCCGGCCGTGACCCGCCGTCTTCAGGAACGTCAGCCAGCGGGTGGGGACACTGGTCACCAGCTGAGAGGGGGACCGACACAAATGTTACACCCCAGTCAGACAGAACGGCACCACTTCCTGTTCCTCAATACTCTGAGACCTGAACATCTTACCACCTGAAGGTTCAAGAGTTTCTATTTGACTAATGACGACAATCAGCTGCAGAGAGGACCTGTTGAGGGCATGACAGGAAGTGATGAAGGATGAAGTTCAAAGCCATTGCTGCACAAACAGCCTATAAAGTTAGAATCATTATTCAGCATTTAAACTGAATCATGTATTTCTTCCTGCCTGGTAGCAAATGTGTGTTATTAAGATGCTGACCATGTAATCACAACGTTCCCAGCTCAAGTCCAGCTGGAAACCTTTGTTGCACATCATCCCTCATCTCCCATCAGTACCCGTGTACCAGTACAAAGTGTCTCACCTGTCCCCACAGGAGGCTGCCAAACCCCATACAGATGCACCACAGCCACTGCGCGAAGTTCAGCCTCACACAGCTGAACACTTTACCACCAAGCTGCACGATGATGATCTACAGGAGGAGAGACACCATCATACAGGGAACCCTCTCACTGGAGAACCTGACCGGGTGTTGCCGATGAGCCTCGGCCTTCAGCGGTTACCTGCATGACGAAGGTTCCCACAATGATGGTGCAGAAGATGGGGTTTTTCTGGACGCCCTCAAACACGTTCCTCTCGCCGTGAATTTTGCGGGCATTGAGCTCGTTAAAGATCTGCATCAGGACGAAGGTGTTGAACACGATGGTGTAGTGCTCAGAGGGCGGAGAGTGGAGCGGGGCGTCCCTGCCACAGTCGATGTCGAATATCTTCTCACCTGTGAAAAAGGGAGGGTCACAGACTACTGAGTCTGTCCATGTTGTACCTCAAAAGTATTTTTAGTGACACATAAATGTCCCTGTGGGGTAATGAAGTAGATCATAGAATAATGATGTTTTCGTCTGTTTCAGACCATGGAGCTGTGGTGCATTCACTGACCAATGAAGAGCAGGGTGAAGATTATGGTCAGCTGGTAGACGGCGTGTCCCAGGATGTTCTTCATCATTGTGCGGGAAATGAGCGGCTTTTGGCGGCCGTACGGGCTCCGGAGCAGCAGCGCCTCGGTCGGCGGCTCGGTGGCGAGAGCCAGTGAAGCGAAGGTGTCCATGATGAGGTTCACCCACAACATCTGCACCGCTTTGAGAGGACAGTCCTGGAAACACGACACAGACATACCGTCAGTGTCAACGCCATCTACACGCAGTTTCACAACTTTTTCACATCAATTTAAAACACTGGATTTGATATATATATTACTTCAGAGAACTTTAGACTAGAAAGTACTTTTAGACGCTGTATGACATGTTTTATGTTATATGTCACGTTGAAAAAGAGATTTCTAATATAAAGACCGTTTCATGTGTAACGTATACGTCTGGTGTAGCTCACAGGTCAATTCCTGGTTTCTTGTCCCTGATTTACATAAATCTGACGGTCTTTGAAGACACTGAACCACCAAATTGCACCAGATAGGCCAGTATTGTTGTTACGTGGTCGCTCAGCCACCATTGTTGTGTGTGTGCGTGTGTGATGGCTGAGGCAGAGATCCCATCGTCAGACCTTTTTATCTTCCAGACTGGATTAGTCATGTTTTGTTGTCAGGCTCGCCACGTTCTCGTCATAAAAGTATTCAAATGTTTCAGAAAGCTGCAGCAAGTACCTTAACCAGAACTACAACATTTGACCATATTACACCAGTTTTAGCTTCAATGCTTTGGCCCCCGATCCTTCCGATCACTTAAATGGGCATGGCCATTTATATGTACCGATTGTGTCATATGGATTGCCTATATTGTCATTTCATTATGTTGCTACACCTGACCTGGATGATGCAGGCTCCGGTTAAGGTCACGATGACGGCGACCACATTGACGGTGAGCTGGAACTGCAGGAACTTGGAGATGCTGTCGTAGACGTTCCGGCCCCACATCACCGCCTTCACGATGCTGCTGAAGTTGTCATCTGTCAGGATGATGTCCGACGCCTCCTTCGCCACATCCGTCCCTGCAATACCCTGCAGAACACAGCGTGTAGGTTAGCTTAAGTAAACCTGACACTAACACCAACTGTGAGTCGAGGTTCAGACCGTGGCCGGTCCTCACGGGGATCTGGACTCTTCTGAGTTTTACATGTGAAGGGTGCTGATGACTGAAGGATACGATGTGATCATTAGATGCTCCTCACACAAAAGAAAAACCAATAAGCAGTAGGGGTGTAACAATACGCGTATTCGTATTGAACCGTTCGGTACGAGGCTCACGGTTCGGTACGCATGACGAACCGAATACGTTTGAATAAAAAAAAAAAAAACTTTATTTAACCAGGTAGTCCCATTGAGATTACAAATCTCTTTTGCAATATGTAAGTAACAATACTACATAACATTAAGGAGCAGTTTTTGTTCTTTATGCTTATGTGTTGCTAAGAAGACACCCCAGAAGATGGGTCACTCAGGTATAGTTCCATCATTGTTCAAAGTCAAAGAATAACTTTATGATGTGCGTTGTAATGAATAAATATATGTTAAAATCAAGTACATTTCTCTGGCATTTATAGTTTTCTACTGTACCGAACCGTACCGAACCGTGGCTCCACTGTATCGTACCGAACCCAACCGTGAATCATAATCATAAAATCTGAATAAAATCTGAATTGATAAAATAATCAATTGTTTGTCCTTTAACCCCCTTGGCTGCTTTGGATCAGGACATGATAGAAACATAAAAAAACCTGCTAAAATAACATGAAGGTCTAACAACACAGGACAAGAAGTCCTAATGGTCTGGGGGGCGTGGTCACTACATAGGACGTCCTAATGGTCTGAGGGGGCGTGGTCACTACAGAGGACAGCCTAATGGTCTGAGGGGGCGTGGTCACTACAGAGGACGTCCTAATGGTCTGGGGGGCGTGGCCACTACAGAGGACGTCCTAATGGTCTGAGGAGGCGTGGTCACTACAGAGGACGTCCTAATGGTCTGAGGGGGCGTGGCCACTACAGAGGAAGTCCTAATGGTCTGAGGGGGCGTGGTCACTACAGAGGAAGTCCTAACGGTCCGAGGGGGCGTGGCCACAACACAGGACGTCCTAATGGTCTGGGGGGCGTGGCCACTACAGAGGAAGTCCTAACGGTCCGAGGGGGCGTGGCCACTACACAGGACAGGAAGTCTTAACGGTCTGAGGGGGCGTGGCCACAACACAGGACGTCCTAATGGTCTGAGGGGGCGTGGTCACTACAGAGGAAGTCCTAATGGTCTGAGGAGGCGTGGTCACTACAGAGGAAGTCCTAACGGTCTGAGGGGGCGTGGCCACTACAGAGGAAGTCCTAACGGTCCGAGGGGGCGTGGCCACTACACAGGACAGGAAGTCTTAACGGTCTGAGGAGGCGTGGTCACTACAGAGGAAGTCCTAACGGTCTGAGGGGGCGTGGCCACTACAGAGGAAGTCCTAACTGTCCGAGGGGGCGTGGCCACTACACAGGACAGGAAGTCTTAACGGTCTGAGGGGGCGTGGCCACAACACAGGACATCCTAATGGTCTGAGGGGGGCGTGGCCACAACACATGACATTAATCATTTTATTACTATATCTATATACTAATCATGTTAATGTTACAGTGTTTAATGACATCAGAAACAATCATTACCATGGCAAAGCCGACGTCGGCTTTCTTGAGGGCGGGGCCGTCGTTTGTTCCGTCTCCGGTTACCGCGACGACCTGCCTCTTCTCCAGCGCAGTGCTGTCGATGATCCCTGAGACAGACAGACAGACAGACAGATGAGACAGACAGGCAGGCAGACAGACAAATGAGACAGGCAGGCAGGCAGACAGATGAGACAGACAGATGAGACAGACAGATGAGACAGACAGATGAGACAGACGAGACAGGCAGACAGATGAGACAGACAGATGAGACAGACAGACGAGACAGGCAGACAGATGAGACAGACAGACGAGACAGACAGACGAGACAGACAGACAGATGAGACAGGCAGACAGATGAGACAGGCAGACAGATGAGACAGACCGATGAGACAGACAGATGAGACAGGCAGACGAGACAGGCAGACGAGACAGGCAGACAGACAGACAGATGAGGCAGGCAGACAGACAGACAGATGAGACAGGCAGACAGACAGACAGATGAGACAGGCAGACAGACAGACAGATGAGACAGGCAGACACAGACAGATGAGACAGGCAGACAGATGAGACAGGCAGACAGACAGACAGATGAGACAGGCAGACAGATGAGACAGGCAGACAGACAGACAGATGAGACAGGCAGACAGACAGATGAGACAGGCAGACAGATGAGACAGGCAGACAGACAGGCAGATGAGACAGGCAGACAGAAGAGACAGGCAGACAGATGAGACAGACAGACAGACAGATGAGACAGACAGACGAGACAGGCAGACGAGACAGGCAGACGAGACAGGCAGACAGACAGACGAGGCAGGCAGACAGACAGATGAGACAGGCAGACAGACAGACGAGGCAGGCAGACGAGACAGGCAGACGAGACAGGCAGACAGACAGACAGACGAGACAGGCAGACAGACAGATGAGACAGGCAGACAGACAGACAGATGAGACAGGCAGACAGACAGACAGATGAGACAGGCAGACAGATGAGACAGGCAGACAGACAGGCAGATGAGACAGGCAGACAGATGAGACAGGCAGACAGACAGATGAGACAGGCAGACAGACAGACAGATGACAGGCAGACAGACAGACAGATGAGACAGGCAGACAGATGAGACAGGCAGACAGACAGGCAGATGAGACAGGCAGACAGAAGAGACAGGCAGACAGATGAGACAGACAGATGAGACAGACAGATGAGACAGACAGACGAGACAGGCAGACGAGACAGGCAGACGAGACAGGCAGACAGACAGACGAGGCAGGCAGACAGACAGATGAGACAGGCAGACAGACAGACGAGACAGGCAGACAGACGAGACAGGCAGACAGACAGATGAGACAGGCAGACAGGCAGACAGATGAGACAGGCAGACAGATGAGACAGGCAGACAGATGAGACAGGCAGACAGACAGGCAGATGAGACAGGCAGACAGATGAGACAGGCAGACAGACAGATGAGACAGGCAGACAGACAGACAGATGAGACAGGCAGACAGACAGACAGATGAGACAGGCAGACAGACAGGCAGATGAGACAGGCAGACAGACAGATGAGACAGGCAGACAGATGAGACAGGCAGACAGACAGATGAGACAGGCAGACAGATGAGACAGGCAGACAGACAGGCAGGCAGACAGACAGGCAGATGAGACAGGCAGACAGACAGATGAGACAGGCAGACAGATGAGACAGGCAGACAGACAGATGAGACAGGCAGACAGATGAGACAGACAGGCAGGCAGACAGACAGATGAGACACACTGATGAACCAATGAAGTCGAAGATGAGTCATAACGTAAACATGTTTTTGAGTCTTTGTTGTATGCCTCTGAATTTGTACACATTTCATTATCTAAGTGAAGCACTCCGGTGACTGTCTCATGTTTACATTTTAGTGTTTTTTGGTGAAGCAATGTGACAAAGAAATACATTGTGGCGGAAAAACTAAAGATGTAGTGGAATTGTTGCAGTAAATAAATATATGCTTCAATATCCTATTATTAATATTAATGATAACAATATATTGACATGTTATCATATAATAAGAAAAAGAAGAAGAATATAAGCAATAGAAATAACCATCATAATAGTTATGATCACATTGAAATATTAGGTGCGAGGCCAGACCGGTTGTTGTGTTTGGTGTTCGTTGTGTTTGGAGGGAGGTCTAAGCAGTCCCGCCCCCCAAAAAACGCCCACAGCGGAGCCCCCACCATGCTGCAAGAGGGCCGGGCAACCGCACGCCAACATGCCTCAGCAGACCCAGTCCGACCCGCCCTCATGTTTACACTTTGCTACACAAATACCAGGGAACGAACTTTCTCAAGCCAGCGTGGAGGCAAGAGGCCAACAGGTGCCTCTCTTTAAAGACCTTTCAGACCCAAACCCAGATTAAATGCCTCCCCTCAAACAATTAGACATTTTTAGACCTTGAATATCAAACACTAAGGACCCCGAATGTTAACTATCTAACGTCTGTCCGTCTGTCTGCTTGCTTTGCCCTCCTGACTTGGTTGAAGTGTGTCTAACCTTTGACCAGAGTGTGTTTGTCCGTTGGAGATGATCTGGCGAGGACTCTCAGCTTTGGCCAAATCTTATCAATGCGCTCCTGCTGAATCTGCACAGAGAAGGAGATGACATGAATATGACGTGTTAGTTGCATTAACATTAAATCAGATTAGCAGACAAAACTACAGCTTGTGCTAGTTGGTGGTTGATCATACAAGGAGTCATCAGAGATTCAAAGAGGCTGAGAAGAAACTTTCCATGGCAAGAGAAAAGAAAAAGACAAAAGTCAAACACCTTTTCACCTGAAACTATTCAAATGACGCAGTCTGACTGAATCACTCTTTGATCTACATCCTGGTGATGGAACTATTTTTGATGCCCTGAGGGCGGAGCTAGAAGAAATGCCAGGGGGTCTACAGTGCTACATTAACATAAGATTGTTTAAAACAGACACAGCTGTTTTTTGTTTGGGCACTTGGGAGAAAATGGCGGCGGGTAAAAAGACAAAGTTTATGAGCTGAACCGCAAGCGACCATTTCAATTATCCTGGAAACTTGAGTTAAGTTGTGTCGCGTTCGACGATGTGTATTTGATAACTGCTTATGAATAAAACAATTCAGGCAAAAGAAAAAGAAATATTAATGTTGAACCATGTTTGTCTGACCTCTCCAAACTCGTCGCGGATCCGTTGGTTGAACTCTTTGCCTTCCATACAAATGAAGTCCTCTCCAGGTTGCAGGATGCCACATTTGGTGGCGATGGCTCGGGCAGTATCGATGTTGTCTCCAGTCACCATGCGGACGGTGATCCCGGCCCGCTGGCACTTCTTGATGGCGTCTGGTACCTGACGAGAACACAAGAACAAAATATTCATTTTTTTGTCAAAATTGGTTCTTTTAGGGGTCCAGTGTGTAGGATTTAAGGGGATCTATTGGCAGACACCTCTGGAGAAGGTAGTCAGACTGTTTTCTTCACTCTGAGACACTTAAATAAACTACAGGTCAAGCTTCTTCTAGTGTAAAAGCCTCATGAAGTACTTTTAGATCACACAAAGAGTCTCAACATAAGAATGGAATGTAGTGTTTTAGGGAGCTCCTCTTGAGGTGTGAGTAGTGACTCACATTGTATGTGTTTTACACGCGTGTTGTTGTAAAGACGGTGCTGACGTACCTCAGGTCGCACGGGGTCCTCGATGCCAACAACGGCGATGCAGGTGAGGCCGCTGAGTATGTGGGCCTCGTTTTCCCAGTCCGGCTCTCCGTCAGCGGTGGGGAAGTCTCTGTAGGCGAGGCAGATGGTCCGAAGGCCCTCCGACGCCATCGGCTCAATCACCTTGCTCATCATCTCCTCTCGTTCCTGCTGCTTGAAGGGTTTGGCGTGACCAGTGGCCGACAGTAGTTTACAGCATCTGGAACCACAGGGAAGAGTCACGTGATCATCATCTAACCGAGGACAGAGCTCTGCGAGGAGGAGCGGTGAAACCTACTTCCTGAGCAGGATCTCAGAGGCGCCCTTGCTGAACATTCGGTAGCTGCCATCGTGGTTCTTCAGCACGGTGCTCATGGACTTCCTCGTAGAGTTGAAGGTGTAGACCTTGAACAGTTTCTCTTCTGGGAATTCGTTGCGGATGGTCTGGTAGTCTCGGTGAAAGTTGAGGGATAATCCCAGTAAGGCACATTCAGTCTTGTTTCCCAGCTGGCGAGGCAGCCCGCCCTCCTTCTCTGGAGGCTGCAGGGAGCAGCAGCAGAGAGGATGTTAAATAACAGGAGAAGACGGTGTGTCTTCAACAGACTTCACAACGGACCACTAACTGCTACAATACACCGTCACCCTGAGTTTTCTGCTTGTTTAAAGTCAAGCACACTTCGGCCCTTTATGCGTGAAATGTAGAATATTTTTGTTGATTGCTTTGAGGTTCTTTATGGTTCCAGATTATTTTGAAGTACGTCAACTAATCCATTAGTCACCTGACAGGAAACTAATCTCCAGCTAGTTTGACAATCATTAACCCTCTGAACCGCAAAAACAGTGGGTTTGAAAAGCATGTTTTCTTTAAACAATTACAGCATTTATCACAGCCAGAAGCTGTAAAACCAACGGTCCTCGAACACATTTCTTTGTCAGATAATAGCCTAAACATTTTCAGTGTGTGATAACCGATAATCACATGAAAGAAGTCAGTAACAGTCTCAGCCTAGAGGACTAAACCAATAGCATAACAGTTTAAGCTATGCTTACTTCTCGTTGGTTAAATTAGACTAAACACTAAAACTGACTAAATCTTGACTAAAACAAAACAAGAACCATTGAAATGTGACTTTAAACTAAGACTAAAACTGAATTTATAATTCTTGTCAAAATGAACACTGCTGTCTCAGCGAGTGACCCTTTATAGTAACACAATAAACCAAAGATGGATGCTATTTTCTCACATTGTGTTATTTGAAAAGAGTCCTGAGGAGGTCAAACAAGACAAAAGAAAAGATTTAAGAACAGATTTTTGAAAATTGTCTATTTTGCTAATCATCTAATGACCCCTCAGATTTTGTAGGCTGCTCCTTAAGGGTCAGGGGGTCACAAACCTTCAGTTAATAAATACATGTATCCAAAAGATAATGGTCAGACTAATTAAAAAATGCAAATAATTGCTCGTGACATTCTCAGCAGTAGCGTGACGGAAAGGAGAGTCTGTCACGCTGTCGGTATCATGTATGTACGTACTCTGATCTGTGCAGTGATCAGATGAGTCCTGAGCTGCTCTCCAAACCAGCCAAATGCTTAACTCACAGAGCCTCCTGAGTGGACGGCTATTTTTTAGAGCTCACCATAATCTTGGTGGAGTAGGCGCAGTTGACCCCGATGCCTTGGATGAGCAGGTCCATGGCCGCGGCAGAGATCTTGCCCTGGTCCGGCAGCTCCTTGTAGAAGAATCCCGCGATGTAGGCCTGCACCACCGTCATGCGGTTCATGGTGAGCGTGCCCGTCTTGTCGGAGCAGATGGCCGTGGCGTTGCCCATTGTCTCGCAGGCGTCCAGGTGGCGGACCAGGTTGTTGTCCTTCATCATTTTCTGACAAAAGAGGAAAGCAGCGTTACCCGAGTCCGAGAGCTTTATCCTGAATTTACAAAACAAAACATTTACAGACTAAACAGTGTTTGATCCAGGGTTGTCTGGATGGGCTCAGATGGGCCCAATCGTACTTCTCTAGGCCAGTTTTGATTACATTAACCTAATGTTTTTACAGAATCACATGTAAAAGGAACATAATCTGACTGAAGGTCCATGTTCAGGCTTGAATGCTGTATACAGACTATATGTTCAGAGTGACGGGCTGTAATACAAACACACCTTGACTGAATAGGCCAGGGAGATGGTGACGGCCAGAGGGAGACCTTCAGGCACGGCCACCACCAGCACCGTCACGCCGATGATGATGAACTTGACCAAGGACTGCAAATAGCCGGGCACACACTCCTCGGAGAAGGGGATCCCCTGGACCCAGAAGGTATCGATCACGAACAAAAGGATGAGGATGAAGACGGTCAGAGATGACATGAACAGACCTGAAGACGCAGACAGAGACACAGACAGAGACGTGGTAAGTTTAGAAAAGGATGTTGTCGTTTGACAGTTGAGATGTGTATTAGACGACAGTAAAGCTAACAATGTGTCGGCTTTATGTGTTAAAGCAAATCACGTCACAAACCCTCCATGAAGACTTCGTATCAGAGATACACTGTTACAATACCAATGTCTCAAGTGAGTATAATTGTTGCAAAGCTGTATTCTCTGACAAAAAGCAGTCTAATTGTATATTTTAATACACTAGTTTTTATTATGAACACCTGTCCCGCTTCTCTATCTGTACCTGCTTTGCCGATCTGCACAGCCATTTTGGTCAGCTTCCCCTGGAGGACCGACTTCTCCTTCTTTGGTGGGTTCTTCTTCTTCTCTGGTTCTCCGTCCTCATTGAGCGGCTGCACCTCGGTGGCTCCGTCCTTTTTTTCTCCTGCAGAAGGACACAGAAAACAATAATAATTCAAGTCAAGCCAAATTGTATTCGTAAGGGTCATTAGAGGAAGACGTCTTTAGAAATAAATGGTTGAAACAATTGCATCTACTTTTTCAGTCGCTGCTGTCTATGAAACCTAAACTCCAGATGTTTCAAGATTAAAAGCTTGCCGGGGAAGGGAAGAGACTATTCCATTTGAGCCACTGGAGATCATTTATATGAAACCTTTATCAGCAACTACAGCAGCCAGCAGAACACAATCACCCCGCAGGACCTGAGGATGATGATGATGTCAGTGTGTGGGTCACACTGTCCACTACACATGGACAGACATGTCAACGAAATGTTGTCATCAGGACAAATCAGTACGATGAGTGGCTGGTGGGGCTATGATGTGTGTCAACAGGAAGGTGGTGAGTCTGGGTTTATTGTGCCGTGTTGGTTACCTTTATATATGAGCCAAAGCAGACCTCCTAACTAACTTACGAAGAAACTAATCAACTAACTAACCAACCATATGCAGGTGTGTGTGTGTGTGTGTGTGTGTGTGAGCATGCTGATCCCAGCTCAGTAATGAGGTTATTAGTGGAGCGGGAGGCACGAGAAGAAAGCAGCTGCAGGGTTTAAGGCTGATACTCTGCTTGGTCCTAATCACCAGCAACAGTCAGGAGCACCTGCTGCTGCTGCACCGACCACAGGACATACGCTGCACCATGTGGGGCCACGGGGACCAGGAAGGGAAAGTGAACAGGGGGAACCGAGTCTGACTGACGTCAGAACCTGAGATCCACCTCTGAGAGACCCCTGATCTCCTGCAGGACCTTTGACCACCTCCCGTCAAAAACCACCACTCATAACCCACATGGACTGTTTCTATTCATTGATTCACACGGTGCTCAACCCGCAAAAGACACGAGACAGCAACAGCAAAGACTCAAAATGAACTCAAAATGAACAGAAGTGTTGAGGAAACACTGTACACTGTACATGTAAAAACAACCTTTTAACTCCTTTAACTGAATTTGGGATAGTAGCACATGTGTGATGGGTGTGAGTGAGTCTGTGTATATCCATCATTAGGTTTATGAACCAGTTAAGCTATTTGAGGCTCGGTCCTGATTGGATATATTTCAACTACGGAGTTCTTGTTGACACCACTAGCTCAGATGGGCTGTGTACACAGAAAGGGTTCACGAAGGCATTCTTTTTGATAAAACGAAATGAAAGCGGTTAACTTCTCACTTGAAAAATGATCACACGAAATTTAGTGCTGCTTCCTGAAAAAATCCATTCAATAAGTAACAACAAACGACCATAATTGGTGAGAGAAACGTCTCTACTACACACATCAGGAACACTATCTGACCAATGACAGGCTGTTGGCTTCTACACGGCTCCACAGCAACATATGCTGCACAGTCGGCCAACATGTTAGATGATGTTGAACATGAATAGGTGTTACCATCTCTTGTTGTGCAGCTCAGAACCACCACGAGGAAACCAGGAACAAGAGTCCTCAGTGACCAGTACAGTAAACCAACCAGCCTCAGTGCAACGTCCACATCCACTCAGTCATAAACAGGAACTAAGTGCTGAAGCAGTGATGTGCTGCTTACCTTTCTTTGCTTTGTCATCTTCTTTACATGTGAAAGAAAAACATGCAACAGCCATCAGTTAGACAAACATGTGGAACAAAACATTAAAAGTGCAAAATAAACAAATATATTATAACATGATAACTTTTACCCCGAATAGTGATACTTTGGTACCACACTGAGATGAAAAAGATCTATTAAGGGATGGAGAATGAAATCGTACACACTGATCCTTAAAGAAACAACATTGTTCCTGTTAAACCGGGTCGGTCTTTACTCACTGTATATCTTCAGTAGTGTGTCAACGCAACTCAATGATGTGCTAACGTTCTCTGCTAATGTTAGCTCCATGGGATAATCTCCCATTCTGCTGCAGCAAACTACATCATATTTTCGGGGAAAACATTTGCCACTTGTTGTTGTTTTGGACGGTGTGTTTAACTTTCAGCTAACAGAACAACAAAAACATTAATAAATAAACCCCTTTATCTTCTGAACCTACTCTTCTTGTCCTTCTCTTGCTTTTTCTGCTCCTTTTTCTTGGCTTTCTTCGCCTTCTCCTCAGCATCACTCTCAACTTCCTCGCCGGCATTAAGCAGCTTGAAGATGATTCCAGACTGAGAGTTCTCACCTACGGCGGTGACCAACATCTTACCAGAGCCCTCCATCACATGGGTACCTGAGAGAGGAAGAGAGAGACAGACAGACAAGAGAGAGAGAGACAGACAGACACAGACAAGAGAGAGAGAGACAGACACAGACAAGAGAGAGAGAGACAGACACAGACAAGAGAGAGAGAGACAGACAGACAGACAAGAGAGAGAGAGACAGACAGACAGACAGACAAGAGAGACAGACAAGAGGACAGACAGACGAGAGAGACAGACAGACAGACAAGAGAGACAGAGAAGAGACAGACAGACAAGAGAGAGAGACAGACAGACAGACAAGAGAGACAGACAAAGAGACAGACAGACGAGAGAGAGACAGACAGACAGACAAGAGAGAGAGAGACAGACAGACAGACAAGAGAGAGAGAGACAGACACAGACAAGAGAGAGAGACAGACAGAGAGAGACAAAGAGAGAGACAGACAGACAATAGACAGAGACAGAAGAGAGAGAGACAGACAGACACAGACAAGAGAGAGAGAGACAGACAGACACAGACAAGAGAGAGAGAGACAAGACAGACACCAGACAAGAGAGAGAGAGACAGACAGACAAGAGAGAGAGAGACAGACAGACACAGACAAGAGAGAGAGAGACAGACAGACAAGAGAGAGAGAGACAGACAGACACAGACGAGAGAGAGAGACAGACAGAC
>JAFEUB010001001.1:1122500-1204615 GCA_024529925.1 Ophthalmolycus amberensis | reverse complement strand
GATCCCCGCTCAGTGGACTCCAGCTCACCCGCACGCCGCCGACAGACGCCACGTTAACGGAGACGCACCTCTCCTTGTGGCTGACGGGACCCAAGAATACCTCATCTTCATCACCTTTGGAGCTTGAGAGCAGAGAGAGAGACACACCACAGCTGAGAGGAACGCAAAACAGAGCTGGAACATGCAGCTCCAAAACTGAGCTCAGGTTTGAACACTTAAACCTGAAATTATTTTAAAGTCAAACAAAAACATGAACCAGAAAATACATGTATAAACATAACTGCACATCTTCATTTTGTATTTCTCCCTTTAGTTACTAACACTTTGTTCTGTTTTATTCTATCTCTAATTTAAAATACTATCTGTTGATACATATTCTGTGTGTGCAACATTTGCATGTGAAGTACTGATATAATATGATATTTTTTATAAATTACAAACTACTGTACTTAATATACACAATACAACTGAAATTAAATGATGCCAACTACATTTCAATAATCGTTCAGGTTAGATGCAAAAACATTTCATGATCCTCAAATGTGAAAACTTAAATTATTTTCATAATTGTTATATATTTTTGTGTCGGTTGTTTAGACAAAACAAACGTTGTGAAAGTGTCTCTTATTTTCTGAAATTAAACCAAACGAGCAATCAATCGAATCCATTAAATAGGGAAATTATTAAGAGATGAATCCATTAGTTTCATTATGTATTGAACACATTAAATGTGCGTCATCTCCACCAACTACAATACATATATATAATATAGTAGAACAGTCACAGGGGACATGTTTCTGCACTGAATAAGTTTCTTGGTTCACACTTTAAGTACACATGGCTGATAATACTCATACTTTTACTTAACTCACAGTTTCAATGCTTTTAAGTATTTTTAAAGTTAGGTAATATTATTAGAATGCATCCACCTACCTGGCAGGTGACAGAGAAACATCGAAGTCGAACTTCTCATCGGTGAGAAAGAACAGATCTGATCAGAGACACAAACACGGCTCATTTAAAACACACGAACACGGTGCACACCGTGGTTAACGCTGACTCTGGATTAGTTGTTAACATGTGGCTAACTTGATGTAAACGTTACCGCTGTTAGCTCCACAGTCCATCCCGCTGTTTGGTTCTTCTCCGTGGGGGGACAGATGGATCCGGATCAGACCTGCAGCGGAACCTTAAGCTATAATGACAATATTTAACACGAAGACTCTTAAGACTGCACTTACAACACGAGCTTCAGTCGTGCTAACGTTACAGTTAGCACGGCTTTAACGTTAGCACGCTTCAGCTAAACCAAAGGTCAACTGTTAACTTCAAACGGACTACATTTAAACATGAAACTCACAGTTTAATTAAAGTAAAGAAACTACAAACCTTCAAGTTTCCTCTGAAAAACTCACAAATCTTCTTTTCTGCTTCGCATTCAAACGGTGACACGAAGAAAACACACAAACAATTCAAATCTGCTGCGCTGCTGGTCACGTGACGCAGGCCCACTCAGCCATTGGTCGGAAGGTGTGTGACGAAAGCGATGAGCAGAATTGTGGGGGATTGTAGTTTGTAGTGTTACAAAAATATTTACGGTTTTTTTTTTTTACCCCCAAAGCAATATAACATTAAATATTTTATAGGTTCCTTGTTTTTGATGCTTTTAAATATAATGTATACGTTTATTCAATGAAATACGTTATTCACATTAACAAGGGACACATAATACAGAAAATAGAAATAATTTAGTTCAAATATTAATCCTTTACAGCAATTTGAGCCATAAAAAGTATATTTAAAAACTGATTTAGTTAGTAAAGTTTGGATTCATTTTTTTTCTGATAAGAAAAGAATAAAAAATATTCATTAAGACAGACTGAAAAAAGACAGGAGAAAAGATGCAATGTTTATCACATACCCTTTTAATATATTATTTAGATATTTTTCATAGTTCTAAATTAATGTACGTGTTTATTCTTAAGTGTACACATTTGTTACATTTTTTAAAACGTGTTGTCATGAGTTTTCCTGTGCTCGCTGTACTGTTGTTTTTGTTCTAAAATAAATAAAACTGGTTAGAATGTAGACTAGAAAACGAGGATATTTAGTGTCAGTTACACAGAAACTCATTCAGAAGCTCTTCAATCAAATCACACCATCTACCACCGCTTTACACCGTGTAGGCCTACTATAGATGTACTATTGATGATGTACTATTGCTACTTTTTCTCAAGTTAAAGATCAATATACTTCTTCCACTACTAAATAAACAATGGGTGAATGGTTAAAACCTCTCCAAGTGGTAGTTGTACAAAAAAAAAACCTACTTTGGATAATTTAGAAATGACTGAATATGTTCTGAACTGACAGCATTTTATTGTAAAATTAGACCTTTTCCTTTAAACGTTGCCACTTTATCCCGATTTATTTTCTTGTAAAATGATTTCTCTCATAACATGTTTAATAACAATTTTTTTTGGGAATTCTAATGTTACTTAATTACACACAATATTTAAACTCTTTATAATCTCTTTCGTATCACACTTATATTTTGAGTTTTTTCTTGTAAAATTATAAAAAAGAATTTCATCTTAATTTCCCAAAATATAAAAAAACCTCCACAGGTTATCACAATATTAAAATTATAAATAAAACAACTTTATTCAAGGAAAACACTGAAACTTCTCGTCTTTACTCTCACGGTAAAACAACTTTTAATGTCGTTTTTAACTTTTTCATATTATAAGTAACTATTTCTCATTAAATTACGACCAGGAAAATATGTTTAAAAACTCCTGTGTTAAATTAAGGACGTTCATCCTTTTATTTTTATTATTTAATTAGGTTCATATTTCATGGATTCGTTTGTATTACAGATCCTGTTTAGTAAAGCCTAATGAATAATACTGATCCGTTAACATAACAGTTATGACCTGGTTTACTTTATTAATTCATGTATTTCTAAATGTTAGCGCTCAGATTATTACAGATAAATGATTGTAACGTCTTAGTTGGATGTTTAAATGTGAACCATGCGAGTCTCTGTCGGTCTAAGATGTTTTTAGGATGTTCGATAAAGAATGACTTCAGGCTTCCTGTAGGACAGGTATGATGAAGTCACGGATAAGGTGGAGCCTGAAAAGGAAGGATTTATGATGTCATAAAAGCATCACAGGAGGCGGCGCTTCAGCAGGTTGATGTGAAGCACCAGACACTATGAGTTTCTTCTTCTTCAGTCTGGTGTGAAGCTCCGTCACAAACGTCCTGCTCTGGAAGTTGTTTTTAAACTTTTAATAACTTTTTGGTTTTACATATTTAGAAACGACAACAACCTAAATTCTCTTTTTTTTTTACAAAAACTTGAGATTATAATCCAATATTAGACATTTACTTAAACTCTTCTGTCTACAAACACAGCCCCCCCCCTTATTAAAGCTGAAGGACTTTAAAACATTTCATTCACAGATCCTGAAAGTTAAGACACTAAACTAAACTAGTCAGAATAAAATGAGCTCCGGCTACATCTGAACACTAACATGGATATTTACAGATCAGAACTATTGATCGATCACCTCACAAACACTCTTCTCCTAAACAACAACTGTAGAGCTCATGTCTATTAAACACAGAAGGAAACGTCAGTCTGTGTGAACCTGCACCGCCTCTCAGCACACAAACCAACAAACACACCTGGACACATTTCTGCTTCCTGGATTCTAAAAACCAGCAGGTGAACGAACTCCGGACGAGAACCAATCAGACGAGTCTGTTTTTAAAATGTATTTTTAAAGCAGAACCAGAACTCTCGCCGTAACGAACACGGTACCAACAGACCGTGGGTAACATGAAGTGGTCTGGGGCTTCAGAGCGAGGTCTCCAGGCTGTGCAGGGGGCTCCCCGGACAAGGCGGCAGCCCCGCTGAGTGTGACGGGATCAGGCCGGGCAGTGGGACGATGTGGCTCATGGTGTTGTTGTTGTTCTGATTGTGCGAGGACGGGACGGGCGGAAGGGCGGTGAGCCCGCTCAGCGGCGGGAGGAGGCTGGTGAAGTTCCGCTTGGTGGGAGCGTCGTCCTCGCACTCGGCCTCGTCGATCAGCAGGATCTGAGCCATCGAGTTCTCGATGCGGAACTCGGGGTGACTCATGAAGCTGTGGATGGAGCTGCGGGACTCGGGCGTCTCCAGACCTTCGTAGGGAGACACGCTGTCTCTGAAGGCGTTCACCACTCGGATCTGAAGGAGGAAGGAAAACAAACGATCAGGAAAAATTCCAGTGATTTTATCTCCGACATGAGGATCATGAGATCCGTCACGTGTGTGAGTTACTGGGTGTGTCTGTCAGAAGCTAACCTCGCATTTTGATGCAGCAAACAATCATTTACAGCCGCATGCTCATGAACCTCTCCTGGTTTCAGTGACGCACACTTTCTCAAAACCAACTTTTATTGCCTGTTTCATATTGTCTTTGTGCATCGCTGCAGGCCGGAGACACACTGGGGGAAAACCGTCTAATAACAATATGCGCGACACTAAAGGCTTCAAATATGCTGGTTTATGACTATTTGTTGATTTATTTGTTTTGATTACCAGGTTAAATAACGTTTTAGAGACCTGCAGGCTTAATGGATCACTGTACAGACTCAAACAGTGTTTTAGTAAGAAAACATTCGTTTGGTTTCAGTGTGATGACAATTCATGATCTCATATTGAGTTATTCACTTCTTCTGTGCAGAATTACAGTCCAGGCAGCAGCCAGAAAAGCGATACTGTGAACATGTCTTCAGTGAGCAGCAGTCGGTCCTCTGCAGGCTTGTTGATCTGTGAACTCTGGTTCTAATTCAACCATCAAAGTGAAATCACTGACGTTCGTCTCCTGGATAACCGGAGTTAGCTCCCTTGAATTTCCACAGAAGATTATAAAATGAACAAATCCTCTGCCTCACAGATGTGCAGGCAGACAGGCAGCTGTTTGGTTTTTAGTAGATCCCTCTGCCATTAGCTACGGGGGTTAATCCAGTGGATTACTTCTTTTAACTTCCTGTTCTCTTTTGTTCTCACGTTGCTGTCGATGGAGTCTCCTTCATAATGTTGAATCCATACCTGCGTGGACATGCGGTTGAGGCTGCGGCACCAGAGCACCTGGCTCTTCTTAAGCTCCATCTCAGCGTGGTCGATCTCGTTCACGTCCTTCATCTCCTCCAGCTCCTCCTGGGGGATCTCCTCCTGCTGCCGGCCGTGACCCGCCGTCTTCAGGAACGTCAGCCAGCGGGTGGGGACACTGGTCACCAGCTGAGAGGGGGACCGACACAAACGTTACACCCCAGTCAGACAGAACGGCACCACTTCCTGTTCCTCAATACTCTGAGACCTGAACATCTTACCACCTGAAGGTTCAAGAGTTTCTATTTGACTAATGACGACAATCAGCTGCAGAGAGGACCTGTTGAGGGCATGACAGGAAGTGATGAAGGATGAAGTTCAAAGCCATTGCTGCACAAACAGCCTATAAAGTTAGAATCATTATTCAGCATTTAAACTGAATCATGTATTTCTTCCTGCCTGGTAGCAAATGTGTGTTATTAAGATGCTGACCATGTAATCACAACGTTCCCAGCTCAAGTCCAGCTGGAAACCTTTGTTGCACATCATCCCTCATCTCCCATCAGTACCCGTGTACCAGTACAAAGTGTCTCACCTGTCCCCACAGGAGGCTGCCAAACCCCATACAGATGCACCACAGCCACTGCGCGAAGTTCAGCCTCACACAGCTGAACACTTTACCACCAAGCTGCACGATGATGATCTACAGGAGGAGAGACACCATCATACAGGGAACCCTCTCACTGGAGAACCTGACCGGGTGTTGCCGATGAGCCTCGGCCTTCAGCGGTTACCTGCATGACGAAGGTTCCCACGATGATGGTGCAGAAGATGGGGTTTTTCTGGACGCCCTCAAACACGTTCCTCTCGCCGTGAATTTTGCGGGCATTGAGCTCGTTAAAGATCTGCATCAGGACGAAGGTGTTGAACACGATGGTGTAGTGCTCAGAGGGCGGAGAGTGGAGCGGGGCGTCCCTGCCACAGTCGATGTCGAATATCTTCTCACCTGTGAAAAAGGGAGGGTCACAGACTACTGAGTCTGTCCATGTTGTACCTCAAAAGTATTTTTAGTGACACATAAATGTCCCTGTGGGGCAATGAAGTAGATCTTATCTTATCTATCTTAGAATAATGATGTTTTCGTCTGTTTCAGACCATGGAGCTGTGGTGCATTCACTGACCAATGAAGAGCAGGGTGAAGATTATGGTCAGCTGGTAGACGGCGTGTCCCAGGATGTTCTTCATCATTGTGCGGGAAATGAGCGGCTTTTGGCGGCCGTACGGGCTCCGGAGCAGCAGCGCCTCGGTCGGCGGCTCGGTGGCGAGAGCCAGTGAAGCGAAGGTGTCCATGATGAGGTTCACCCACAACATCTGCACCGCTTTGAGAGGACAGTCCTGGAAACACAACACAGACATACCGTCAGTGTCAAGGCAATCTACACGCAGTTTCACAACTTTTTCACATCAATTTAAAACACTGGATTTGATATATATATTACTTCAGAGAACTTTAGACTACAAAGTACTTTTAGACGCTGTATGACATGTTTTATGTTATATGTCACGTTGAAAAAGAGATTTCTAATATAAAAGACCGTTTCATGTGTAACGTATACGTCTGGTGTAGCTCACAGGTCAATTCCTGGTTTCTTGTCCCTGATTTACATAAATCTGACGGTCTTTGAAGACACTGAACCACCAAATTGCACCAGATAGGCCAGTATTGTTGTTACAGTGGTCGCTCAGCCACCATTGTTGTGTGTGTGCGTGTGTGATGGCTGAGGCAGAGATCCCATCGTCAGACCTTTTTATCTTCCAGACTGGATTAGTCATGTTTTGTTGTCAGGCTCGCCACGTTCTCGTCATAAAAGTATTCAAATGTTTCAGAAAGCTGCAGCAAGTACCTTAACCAGAACTACAACATTTGACCATATTACACCAGTTTTAGCTTCAATGCTTTGGCCCCCGATCCTTCCGATCACTTAAATGGGCATGGCCATTTATATGTGCCGATTGTGTCATATGGATTGCCTATATTGTCATTTCATTATGTTGCTACACCTGACCTGGATGATGCAGGCTCCGGTTAAGGTCACGATGACGGCGACCACATTGACGGTGAGCTGGAACTGCAGGAACTTGGAGATGCTGTCGTAGACGTTCCGGCCCCACATCACCGCCTTCACGATGCTGCTGAAGTTGTCATCTGTCAGGATGATGTCCGACGCCTCCTTCGCCACATCCGTCCCTGCAATACCCTGCAGAACACAGCGTGTAGGTTAGCTTAAGTAAACCTGACACTAACACCAACTGTGAGTCGAGGTTCAGACCGTGGCCGGTCCTCACGGGGATCTGGACTCTTCTGAGTTTTACATGTGAAGGGTGCTGATGACTGAAGGATACGATGTGATCATTAGATGCTCCTCACACAAAAGAAAAACCAATAAGCAGTAGGGGTGTAACAATACGCGTATTCGTATTCAACCGTTCGGTACGAGGCTCACGGTTCGGTACGCATGACGAACCGAATACGTTTGAATAAAAAAAAAAAAAACTTTATTTAACCAGGTAGTCCCATTGAGATTACAAATCTCTTTTGCAATATGTAAGTAACAATACTACATAACATTAAGGAGCAGTTTTTGTTCTTTATGCTTATGTGTTGCTAAGAAGACACCCCAGAAGATGGGTCACTCAGGTATAGTTCCATCATTGTTCAAAGTCAAAGAATAACTTCATGATGTGCGTTGTAATGAATAAATATATTTTAAAATCAAGTACATTTCTCTGGCATTTATAGTTTTCTACTGTACCGAACCGTACCGAACCGTGGCTCCACTGTATCGTACCGAACCCAACCGTGAATCATAATCATAAAATCTGAATAAAATCTGAATTGATAAAATAATCAATTGTTTGTCCTTTAACCCCCTTGGCTGCTTTGGATCAGGACATGATAGAAACATAAAAAAAACCTGCTAAAATAACATGAAGGTCTAACAACACAGGACAAGAAGTCCTAATGGTCTGAGGGGGCGTGGTCACAACACAGGACAAGAAGTCCTAATGGTCTGGGGGGCGTGGTCACTACATAGGACGTCCTAATGGTCTGAGGGGGCGTGGTCACTACAGAGGACAGCCTAATGGTCTGAGGGGGCGTGGTCACTACAGAGGACGTCCTAATGGTCTGGGGGGCGTGGCCACTACAGAGGATGTCCTAATGGTCTGAGGAGGCGTGGTCACTACAGAGGACGTCCTAATGGTCTGAGGGGGCGTGGCCACTACAGAGGAAGTCCTAATGGTCTGAGGGGGCGTGGTCACTACAGAGGAAGTCCTAACGGTCCGAGGGGGCGTGGCCACAACACAGGACGTCCTAATGGTCTGGGGGGCGTGGCCACTACAGAGGAAGTCCTAACGGTCCGAGGGGGCGTGGCCACTACACAGGACAGGAAGTCTTAACGGTCTGAGGGGGCGTGGCCACAACACAGGACGTCCTAATGGTCTGAGGGGGCGTGGTCACTACAGAGGAAGTCCTAATGGTCTGAGGAGGCGTGGTCACTACAGAGGAAGTCCTAACGGTCTGAGGGGGCGTGGCCACTACAGAGGAAGTCCTAACGGTCCGAGGGGGCGTGGCCACTACACAGGACAGGAAGTCTTAACGGTCTGAGGAGGCGTGGTCACTACAGAGGAAGTCCTAACGGTATGAGGGGGCGTGGCCACTACAGAGGAAGTCCTAACGGTCCGAGGGGGCGTGGCCACTACACAGGACAGGAAGTCTTAACGGTCTGAGGGGGCGTGGCCACAACACAGGACATCCTAATGGTCTGAGGGGGGCGTGGCCACAACACATGACATTAATCATTTTATTACTATATCTATATACTAATCATGTTAATGTTACAGTGTTTAATGACATCAGAAACAATCATTACCATGGCAAAGCCGACGTCGGCTTTCTTGAGGGCGGGGCCGTCGTTTGTTCCGTCTCCGGTTACCGCGACGACCTGCCTCTTCTCCAGCGCAGTGCTGTCGATGATCCCTGAGACAGACAGACAGACAGACAGATGAGACAGACAGGCAGGCAGACAGACAAATGAGACAGGCAGGCAGGCAGACAGATGAGACAGACAGATGAGACAGACAGATGAGACAGACGAGACAGGCAGACAGATGAGACAGACAGATGAGACAGACAGACGAGACAGGCAGACAGATGAGACAGACAGACGAGACAGACAGACGAGACAGACAGACAGATGAGACAGGCAGACAGATGAGACAGACCGATGAGACAGACAGATGAGACAGGCAGACGAGACAGGCAGACGAGACAGGCAGACAGACAGACAGATGAGGCAGGCAGACAGACAGACAGATGAGACAGGCAGACAGACAGACAGATGAGACAGGCAGACAGACAGACAGATGAGACAGGCAGACAGATGAGACAGGCAGACAGACAGACAGATGAGACAGGCAGACAGATGAGACAGGCAGACAGACAGACAGATGAGACAGGCAGACAGACAGATGAGACAGGCAGACAGATGAGACAGGCAGACAGACAGGCAGATGAGACAGACAGGCAGATGAGACAGGCAGACAGAAGAGACAGACAGATGAGACAGACAGACAGATGAGACAGACAGACGAGACAGGCAGACGAGACAGGCAGACGAGACAGGCAGACAGACAGACGAGGCAGGCAGACAGACAGATGAGACAGGCAGACAGACAGACAGACGAGGCAGGCAGACGAGACAGGCAGACGAGACAGGCAGACAGACAGACAGACGAGACAGGCAGACAGGCAGACAGACAGACAGATGAGACAGGCAGACAGACAGACAGATGAGACAGGCAGACAGATGAGACAGGCAGACAGACAGGCAGATGAGACAGGCAGACAGATGAGACAGGCAGACAGACAGATGAGACAGACAGACAGATGAGACAGGCAGACAGACAGATGAGACAGGCAGACAGACAGATGAGACAGGCAGACAGACAGACAGATGAGACAGGCAGACAGATGAGACAGGCAGACAGACAGGCAGATGAGACAGGCAGACAGAAGAGACAGGCAGACAGATGAGACAGACAGATGAGACAGACAGACGAGACAGGCAGACGAGACAGGCAGACGAGACAGGCAGACAGACAGACGAGGCAGGCAGACAGACAGACGAGGCAGGCAGACGAGACAGGCAGACAGACAGATGAGACAGGCAGACAGATGAGACAGGCAGACAGACAGGCAGATGAGACAGGCAGACAGAAGAGACAGGCAGACAGATGAGACAGACAGATGAGACAGACAGACGAGACAGGCAGACGAGACAGGCAGACGAGACAGGCAGACAGACAGACGAGGCAGGCAGACAGACAGACGAGGCAGGCAGACGAGACAGGCAGACAGACAGATGAGACAGGCAGACAGACAGACAGATGAGACAGGCAGACAGATGAGACAGGCAGACAGATGAGACAGGCAGACAGACAGGCAGATGAGACAGGCAGACAGATGAGACAGGCAGACAGACAGATGAGACAGGCAGACAGACAGACAGATGAGACAGGCAGACAGACAGACAGATGAGACAGGCAGACAGACAGACAGATGAGACAGGCAGACAGACAGACAGATGAGACAGGCAGACAGACAGGCAGATGAGACAGGCAGACAGACAGATGAGACAGGCAGACAGATGAGACAGGCAGACAGACAGATGAGACAGGCAGACAGATGAGACAGGCAGACAGACAGGCAGGCAGACAGATGAGACAGGCAGACAGACAGATGAGACAGGCAGACAGATGAGACAGGCAGACAGACAGATGAGACAGGCAGACAGATGAGACAGACAGGCAGGCAGACAGACAGATGAGACACACTGATGAACCAATGAAGTCGAAGATGAGTCATAACGTAAACATGTTTTTGAGTCTTTGTTGTATGCCTCTGAATTTGTACACATTTCATTATCTAAGTGAAGCACTCCGGTGACTGTCTCATGTTTACATTTTAGTGTTTTTTGGTGAAGCAATGTGACAAAGAAATACATTGTGGCGGAAAAACTAAAGATGTAGTGGAATTGTTGCAGTAAATAAATATATGCTTCAATATCCTATTATTAATATTAATGATAACAATATATTGACATGTTATCATATAATAAGAAAAAGAAGAAGAATATAAGCAATAGAAATAACCATCATAATAGTTATGATCACATTGAAATATTAGGTGCGAGGCCAGACCGGTTGTTGTGTTTGGTGTTCGTTGTGTTTGGAGGGAGGTCTAAGCAGTCCCGCCCCCCAAAAAACGCCCACAGCGGAGCCCCCACCATGCTGCAAGAGGGCCGGGCAACCGCACGCCAACATGCCTCAGCAGACCCAGTCCGACCCGCCCTCATGTTTACACTTTGCTACACAAATACCAGGGAACGAACTTTCTCAAGCCAGCGTGGAGGCAAGAGGCCAACAGGTGCCTCTCTTTAAAGACCTTTCAGACCCAAACCCAGATTAAATGCCTCCCCTCAAACAATTAGACATTTTTAGACCTTGAATATCAAACACTAAGGACCCCGAATGTTAACTATCTAACGTCTGTCCGTCTGTCTGCTTGCTTTGCCCTCCTGACTTGGTTGAAGTGTGTCTAACCTTTGACCAGAGTGTGTTTGTCCGTTGGAGATGATCTGGCGAGGACTCTCAGCTTTGGCCAAATCTTATCAATGCGCTCCTGCTGAATCTGCACAGAGAAGGAGATGACATGAATATGACGTGTTAGTTGCATTAACATTAAATCAGATTAGCAGACAAAACTACAGCTTGTGCTAGTTGGTGGTTGATCATACAAGGAGTCATCAGAGATTCAAAGAGGCTGAGAAGAAACTTTCCATGGCAAGAGAAAAGAAAAAGACAAAAGTCAAACACCTTTTCACCTGAAACTATTCAAATGACGCAGTCTGACTGAATCACTCTTTGATCTACATCCTGGTGATGGAACTATTTTTGATGCCCTGAGGGCGGAGCTAGAAGAAATGCCAGGGGGTCTACAGTGCTACATTAACATAAGATTGTTTAAAACAGACACAGCTGTTTTTTGTTTGGGCACTTGGGAGAAAATGGCGGCGGGTAAAAAGACAAAGTTTATGAGCTGAACCGCAAGCGACCATTTCAATTATCCTGGAAACTTGAGTTAAGTTGTGTCGCGTTCGACGATGTGTATTTGATAACTGCTTATGAATAAAACAATTCAGGCAAAAGAAAAAGAAATATTAATGTTGAACCATGTTTGTCTGACCTCTCCAAACTCGTCGCGGATCCGTTGGTTGAACTCTTTGCCTTCCATACAAATGAAGTCCTCTCCAGGTTGCAGGATGCCACATTTGGTGGCGATGGCTCGGGCAGTATCGATGTTGTCTCCAGTCACCATGCGGACGGTGATCCCGGCCCGCTGGCACTTCTTGATGGCGTCTGGTACCTGACGAGAACACAAGAACAAAATATTCATTTTTTTGTCAAAATTGGTTCTTTTAGGGGTCCAGTGTGTAGGATTTAAGGGGATCTATTGGCAGACACCTCTGGAGAAGGTAGTCAGACTGTTTTCTTCACTCTGAGACACTTAAATAAACTACAGGTCAAGCTTCTTCTAGTGTAAAAGCCTCATGAAGTACTTTTAGATCACACAAAGAGTCTCAACATAAGAATGGAATGTAGTGTTTTAGGGAGCTCCTCTTGAGGTGTGAGTAGTGACTCACATTGTATGTGTTTTACACGCGTGTTGTTGTAAAGACGGTGCTGACGTACCTCAGGTCGCACGGGGTCCTCGATGCCAACAACGGCGATGCAGGTGAGGCCGCTGAGTATGTGGGCCTCGTTTTCCCAGTCCGGCTCTCCGTCAGCGGTGGGGAAGTCTCTGTAGGCGAGGCAGATGGTCCGAAGGCCCTCCGACGCCATCGGCTCAATCACCTTGCTCATCATCTCCTCTCGTTCCTGCTGCTTGAAGGGTTTGGCGTGACCAGTGGCCGACAGTAGTTTACAGCATCTGGAACCACAGGGAAGAGTCACGTGATCATCATCTAACCGAGGACAGAGCTCTGCGAGGAGGAGCGGTGAAACCTACTTCCTGAGCAGGATCTCAGAGGCGCCCTTGCTGAACATTCGGTAGCTGCCATCGTGGTTCTTCAGCACGGTGCTCATGGACTTCCTCGTAGAGTTGAAGGTGTAGACCTTGAACAGTTTCTCTTCTGGGAATTCGTTGCGGATGGTCTGGTAGTCTCGGTGAAAGTTGAGGGATAATCCCAGTAAGGCACATTCAGTCTTGTTTCCCAGCTGGCGAGGCAGCCCGCCCTCCTTCTCTGGAGGCTGCAGGGAGCAGCAGCAGAGAGGATGTTAAATAACAGGAGAAGACGGTGTGTCTTCAACAGACTTCACAACGGACCACTAACTGCTACAATACACCGTCACCCTGAGTTTTCTGCTTGTTTAAAGTCAAGCACACTTCGGCCCTTTATGCGTGAAATGTAGAATATTTTTGTTGATTGCTTTGAGGTTCTTTATGGTTCCAGATTATTTTGAAGTACGTCAACTAATCCATTAGTCACCTGACAGGAAACTAATCTCCAGCTAGTTTGACAATCATTAACCCTCTGAACCGCAAAAACAGTGGGTTTGAAAAGCATGTTTTCTTTAAACAATTACAGCATTTATCACAGCCAGAAGCTGTAAAACCAACGGTCCTCGAACACATTTCTTTGTCAGATAATAGCCTAAACATTTTCAGTGTGTGATAACCGATAATCACATGAAAGAAGTCAGTAACAGTCTCAGCCTAGAGGACTAAACCAATAGCATAACAGTTTAAGCTATGCTTACTTCTCGTTGGTTAAATTAGACTAAACACTAAAACTGACTAAATCTTGACTAAAACAAAACAAGAACCATTGAAATGTGACTTTAAACTAAGACTAAAACTGAATTTATAATTCTTGTCAAAATGAACACTGCTGTCTCAGCGAGTGACCCTTTATAGTAACACAATAAACCAAAGATGGATGCTATTTTCTCACATTGTGTTATTTGAAAAGAGTCCTGAGGAGGTCAAACAAGACAAAAGAAAAGATTTAAGAACAGATTTTTGAAAATGGTCTATTTTGCTAATCATCTAATGACCCCTCAGATTTTGTAGGCTGCTCCTTAAGGGTCAGGGGGTCACAAAGCTTCAGTTAATAAATACATGTATCCAAAAGATAATGGTCAGACTAATTAAAAAATGCAAATAATTGCTCGTGACATTCTCAGCAGTAGCGTGACGGAAAGGAGAGTCTGTCACGCTGTCGGTATCATGTATGTACGTACTCTGATCTGTGCAGTGATCAGATGAGTCCTGAGCTGCTCTCCAAACCAGCCAAATGCTTAACTCACAGAGCCTCCTGAGTGGACGGCTATTTTTTAGAGCTCACCATAATCTTGGTGGAGTAGGCGCAGTTGACCCCGATGCCTTGGATGAGCAGGTCCATGGCCGCGGCAGAGATCTTGCCCTGGTCCGGCAGCTCCTTGTAGAAGAATCCCGCGATGTAGGCCTGCACCACCGTCATGCGGTTCATGGTGAGCGTGCCCGTCTTGTCGGAGCAGATGGCCGTGGCGTTGCCCATTGTCTCGCAGGCGTCCAGGTGGCGGACCAGGTTGTTGTCCTTCATCATTTTCTGACAAAAGAGGAAAGCAGCGTTACCCGAGTCCGAGAGCTTTATCCTGAATTTACAAAACAAAACATTTACAGACTAAACAGTGTTTGATCCAGGGTTGTCTGGATGGGCTCAGATGGGCCCAATCGTACTTCTCTAGGCCAGTTTTGATTACATTAACCTAATGTTTTTACAGAATCACATGTAAAAGGAACATAATCTGACTGAAGGTCCATGTTCAGGCTTGAATGCTGTATACAGACTCTATATGTTCAGAGTGACGGGCTGTAATACAAACACACCTTGACTGAATAGGCCAGGGAGATGGTGACGGCCAGAGGGAGACCTTCAGGCACGGCCACCACCAGCACCGTCACGCCGATGATGATGAACTTGACCAAGGACTGCAAATAGCCGGGCACACACTCCTCGGAGAAGGGGATCCCCTGGACCCAGAAGGTATCGATCACGAACAAAAGGATGAGGATGAAGACGGTCAGAGATGACATGAACAGACCTGAAGACGCAGACAGAGACACAGACAGAGACGTGGTAAGTTTAGAAAAGGATGTTGTCGTTTGACAGTTGAGATGTGTATTAGACGACAGTAAAGCTAACAATGTGTCGGCTTTATGTGTTAAAGCAAATCACGTCACAAACCCTCCATGAAGACTTCGTATCAGAGATACACTGTTACAATACCAATGTCTCAAGTGAGTATAATTGTTGCAAAGCTGTATTCTCTGACAAAAAGCAGTCTAATTGTATATTTTAATACACTAGTTTTTATTATGAACACCTGTCCCGCTTCTCTATCTGTACCTGCTTTGCCGATCTGCACAGCCATTTTGGTCAGCTTCCCCTGGAGGACCGACTTCTCCTTCTTTGGTGGGTTCTTCTTCTTCTCTGGTTCTCCGTCCTCATTGAGCGGCTGCACCTCGGTGGCTCCGTCCTTTTTTTCTCCTGCAGAAGGACACAGAAAACAATAATAATTCAAGTCAAGCCAAATTGTATTCGTAAGGGTCATTAGAGGAAGACGTCTTTAGAAATAAATGGTTGAAACAATTGCATCTACTTTTTCAGTCGCTGCTGTCTATGAAACCTAAACTCCAGATGTTTCAAGATTAAAAGCTTGCCGGGGAAGGGAAGAGACTATTCCATTTGAGCCACTGGAGATCATTTATATGAAACCTTTATCAGCAACTACAGCAGCCAGCAGAACACAATCACCCCGCAGGACCTGAGGATGATGATGATGTCAGTGTGTGGGTCACACTGTCCACTACACATGGACAGACATGTCAACGAAATGTTGTCATCAGGACAAATCAGTACGATGAGTGGCTGGTGGGGCTATGATGTGTGTCAACAGGAAGGTGGTGAGTCTGGGTTTATTGTGCTGTGTTGGTTACCTTTATATATGAGCCAAAGCAGACCTCCTAACTAACTTACGAAGAAACTAATCAACTAACTAACCAACCATATGCAGGTGTGTGTGTGTGTGTGTGTGTGAGCATGCTGATCCCAGCTCAGTAATGAGGTTATTAGTGGAGCGGGAGGCACGAGAAGAAAGCAGCTGCAGGGTTTAAGGCTGATACTCTGCTTGGTCCTAATCACCAGCAACAGTCAGGAGCACCTGCTGCTGCTGCACCGACCACAGGACATACGCTGCACCATGTGGGGCCACGGGGACCAGGAAGGGAAAGTGAACAGGGGGAACCGAGTCTGACTGACGTCAGAACCTGAGATCCACCTCTGAGAGACCCCTGATCTCCTGCAGGACCTTTGACCACCTCCCGTCAAAAACCACCACTCATAATCCACATGGACTGTTTCTATTCATTGATTCACACGGTGCTCAACCCGCAAAAGACACGAGACAGCAACAGCAAAGACTCAAAATGAACTCAAAATGAACAGAAGTGTTGAGGAAACACTGTACACTGTACATGTAAAACAACCTTTTAACTCCTTTAACTGAATTTGGGATAGTAGCACATGTGTGATGGGTGTGAGTGAGTCTGTGTATATCCATCATTAGGTTTATGAACCAGTTAAGCTATTTGAGGCTCGGTCCTGATTGGATATATTTCAACTACGGAGTTCTTGTTGACACCACTAGCTCAGATGGGCTGTGTACACAGAAAGGGTTCACGAAGGCATTCTTTTTGATAAAACGAAATGAAAGCGGTTAACTTCTCACTTGAAAAATGATCACACGAAATTTAGTGCTGCTTCCTGAAAAAATCCATTCAATAAGTAACAACAAACGACCATAATTGGTGAGAGAAACGTCTCTACTACACACATCAGGAACACTATCTGACCAATGACAGGCTGTTGGCTTCTACACGGCTCCACAGCAACATATGCTGCACAGTCGGCCAACATGTTAGATGATGTTGAACATGAATAGGTGTTACCATCTCTTGTTGTGCAGCTCAGAACCACCACGAGGAAACCAGGAACAAGAGTCCTCAGTGACCAGTACAGTAAACCAACCAGCCTCAGTGCAACGTCCACATCCACTCAGTCATAAACAGGAACTAAGTGCTGAAGCAGTGATGTGCTGCTTACCTTTCTTTGCTTTGTCATCTTCTTTACATGTGAAAGAAAAACATGCAACAGCCATCAGTTAGACAAACATGTGGAACAAAACATTAAAAGTGCAAAATAAACAAATATATTATAACATGATAACTTTTACCCCGAATAGTGATACTTTGGTACCACACTGAGATGAAAAAGATCTATTAAGGGATGGAGAATGAAATCGTACACACTGATCCTTAAAGAAACAACATTGTTCCTGTTAAACCGGGTCGGTCTTTACTCACTGTATATCTTCAGTAGTGTGTCAACGCAACTCAATGATGTGCTAACGTTCTCTGCTAATGTTAGCTCCATGGGATAATCTCCCATTCTGCTGCAGCAAACTACATCATATTTTCGGGGAAAACATTTGCCACTTGTTGTTGTTTTGGACGGTGTGTTTAACTTTCAGCTAACAGAACAACAAAAACATTAATAAATAAACCCCTTTATCTTCTGAACCTACTCTTCTTGTCCTTCTCTTGCTTTTTCTGCTCCTTTTTCTTGGCTTTCTTCGCCTTCTCCTCAGCATCACTCTCAACTTCCTCGCCGGCATTAAGCAGCTTGAAGATGATTCCAGACTGAGAGTTCTCACCTACGGCGGTGACCAACATCTTACCAGAGCCCTCCATCACATGGGTACCTGAGAGAGGAAGAGAGAGACAGACAGACAAGAGAGAGAGAGACAGACAGACACAGACAAGAGAGAGAGAGACAGACACAGACAAGAGAGAGAGAGACAGACACAGACAAGAGAGAGAGAGACAGACAGACAGACAAGAGAGAGAGAGACAGACAGACAGACAGACAAGAGAGACAGACAAGAGACAGACAGACGAGAGAGACAGACAGACAGACAAGAGAGACAGAGAAGAGACAGACAGACAAGAGAGAGAGACAGACAGACAGACAAGAGAGACAGACAAGAGACAGACAGACGAGAGAGAGACAGACAGACAGACAAGAGAGAGAGAGACAGACACAGACAAGAGAGAGAGACAGACAGAGAGAGACAAAGAGACAGACAATAGACAGAGACAGAAAGAGAGAGAGACAGACAGACACAGACAAGAGAGAGAGAGACAGACAGACACAGACAAGAGAGAGAGAGACAGACAGACACAGACAAGAGAGAGAGAGACAGACAGACAAGAGAGAGACAGACAGACACAGACAAGAGAGAGAGAGACAGACAGACAAGAGAGAGAGAGACAGACAGACACAGACGAGAGAGAGAGACAGACAGACAGACAAGAGAGACAGACAAGAGACAGACAGACAAGAGAGAGAGACAGACAGACAGACAAGAGAGAGAGACAGACAGACAGACGAGAGAGACAGACAGAGAGAGACAAAGAGACAGACAATAGACAGAGACAGAAAGAGAGAGAGACAGACAGACAGACAAGAGAGAGAGAGACAGACACAGACAAGAGAGAGAGAGACAGACAGACAAGAGAGAGAGAGACAGACACAGACAAGAGAGAGAGAGAGACAGACAGACAAGAGAGAGAGAGACAGACACAGACAAGAGAGAGAGAGACAGACAGACAGACAAGAGAGAGAGAGACAGACACAGACAAGAGAGAGAGAGACAGACAGACAGACAGACGAGAGAGACAGACACAGACAAGAGAGAGAGACAGACAGACAGACAAGAGAGACAGACAAGAGACAGACAGACAAGAGAGAGAGACAGACAGACAGACAAGAGAGAGAGAGACAGACACAGACAAGAGAGACAGACAGACAAGAGAGAGAGAGACAGACAAGAGAGAGAGACAGACAGAGAGAGACAAAGAGACAGACAATAGACAGAGACAGAAAGAGAGAGAGACAGACAGACAGACAAGAGAGAGAGAGACAGACAGACAAGAGAGAGAGACAGACAGACAGACAAGAGAGAGAGAGACAGACAGACAAGAGAGAGAGAGACAGACAGACACAGATGAGAGAGAGAGACAGACAGACAGACAAGAGAGACAGACAAGAGACAGACAGACAAGAGAGAGAGACAGACACAGACAAGAGAGAGAGACAGACAGAGAGAGACAAAGAGACAGACAATAGACAGAGACAGAAAGAGAGAGAGACAGACAGACAAGAGAGAGAGAGACAGACACAGACAAGAGAGAGAGAGACAGACAGACAGACAAGAGAGAGACAGACACAGACGAGAGAGAGAGACAGACAGACAAGAGAGAGAGACAGACAGACAGACAGACAAGCGAGAGAGAGACAGACAGACACAGACAAGAGAGAGAGAGACAGACAGACACAGACAAGAGAGAGAGACAGACAGACAGACAAGAGAGTGAGAGACAGACAGACAAGAGAGAGAGAGACAGACAGACAGACAAGAGAGAGAGAGAGACAGACAGACACAGACAAGAGAGAGAGAGACAGACAGACACAGACAAGAGAGAGAGACAGACAGACACAGACAAGAGAGAGAGACAGACAGACACAGACGAGAGACAGACAGACAAGAGAGAGACAGACAGACACAGACAAGAGAGACAGACAGACAGACACAGACAAGAGAGCGAGAGACAGACAGACCGACAAGAGAGAGAGACAGACAGACACAGACAAGAGAGAGACAGACAGACACAGACAAGAGAGAGAGAGACAGACAGACACAGACAAGAGAGAGAGAGACAGACAGACACAGACGAGAGAGAGAGACAGACAGACAAGAGAGAGAGACAGACAGACACAGACAAGAGACAGACAGACAGACAAGAGAGAGAGACAGACAGACACAGACAAGAGAGAGAGACAGACAGACACAGACAAGAGAGAGAGACAGACAGACAGACAAGAGAGAGAGAGACAGACAGACACAGACAAGAGAGAGAGACAGACAGAGAGAGACAAAGAGACAGACAATAGACAGAGACAGAAAGAGAGAACTTTAACCTACTGCACTAGTTCTCAAAGTGTGGGGCTCATGAGAGGTGAGACATTGTGATGCAGCACTTTTAAAATCTTTTTCACAGTGAACAGTAATGTTGTTCATTCAGACAGACAGTCTGTAGAACAGAACTGACAGATGTCAGATACAGTGTCTTTTACTGTAGACTTAATATAGGATCTGAAGCTGAAGGGTTGCATCATAACTCTACTGTTATTGTGGGGACTCGTCCTTGTCTGTTTGTGTAGCATGTTCTCTTTCATGGTTTCATGGTGGAGAAGACTTTAAGGTCCTTCTGATGACTCACAAAGAGAAGTTGGGCATGCACCGTTCCTAATTGTCTGATCTCCTTAAACTGTATACTTCAATCAAGCCTCTCTGGATCTCTATCCTCCCCTCTGTCCTCTTAGTAGGTCACATGGTGGAGAGAAAGTAGTGCTGCTCAGGCTCTATCTGTTTGGCGACACCTGGAAGCTGCTCCACATCCTGGATCCATCTTTTCCATACATGCTCACATTCTAAGTTTGTCTATATTGTAATATTATTCTGTTAGTTACATTTCTTTGGGTCATGGTCTTATTTTCCCGATGTAATTCCATGTGAAGAGAGAGAGAGGAGAGCAAAGCACCTGACAGCAACACGATGTCTTTGTCGACACTCTTCTTGACGTGATCCGACTCTCCGGTCATCGGGCTCTCATCGATCTTCAGATCGTTGCTTTGAATGAGGACTCCGTCGGCAGGGAGGAGGTCACCTGGAAGACGGGGATGTTAGGCTTGTGTTGCATTGACTACCTGACATGATTATTCTGTCACCATGAGACAACTAACATAATTCCACTGCAGTGCTCTGGACACAGTGGGCTCTGTGGATAATCCACAATCATTGCTGCTCAGTTTTTCTATTTGACTGGAGGGCTACGGTGCAAACAGGTCTGTTTTCAGGCACTAGAGATGGATAAGATCTGGACTTTATTGCACCACTCTGGGACCAGAACTTCAGCTCTAATACCTAAACAATACTTCTTTTGACACCTTAATCTAAACATACTTGTCTTCAAAATGTTTATAGTTGAACAAAAGACTACGACAGACAAGTGACTGCTTTTTGTTGTCTCACCATATGTGACCTGTGCAACGTCTCCGACCACGAGCTCGGACACTTTGATCTGGATCATCTGACCCCCTCGGACGACGATGAACTTCTGCTCCTGCTTGATGTGGCTCTGGAGGCTGCGGAACTGCTTCTCTTTGCTCCAGTCGTTGAAGGCCGTCACCAGGACCACGCAGACCACCGACAGCAGGATGGCAGCACCTTCGATCCATCCGGCCTCCGACTCATCCTCGTTCTCCACTCTGCCGGCTGATTTGCCGCAGTCTGAACAGAGTTTCAGTTTTATAAACGTGTGCCAACATGCTTCTTTACCATAGAGTGAATATAAGAAATGGAAGAAGTCATCATGAAGACTAGAGTTCGACATTTGGCCGCCGCCATGTTGGCTTGAACAAAAAACACACCGTGAAAGGGTTAAAGTTCTCAGACGAAAACACGGACAACTCTGGTAGCGACCTGTCAATCACATGTAGCCCCGCCCTAAAGCATCCCCTGCTTTATGGTCTGTTTGACTCTAAATGGACCATAATGTACTAAATGAACATCATGCTGTATTGAAGAAGACTTGAAACTAGAGATTGAGACCATAAACTCATGTTTACAATGTTTACTGAGGTAATAAATCAAGAGAGAAGTAGAGTCATTTTCTCATAGACTTCCATACAACCAGAGGAGTTGCCCCCTCCTCTCCCTAAATGCTAAGCCAAGCTTTAGCCTAACTCATGCCACTAATGCAATATTGTCAAAAAATACAACTTATTGAGTTTTGAAATGTTCTTTTGTTTCAGACCAATGTTTGTTTTAGGGCTGCAACTAACGATTATTTTAATAATCGATTAATCGGGTGATTATTTTTTCGATTAATCGGATTAAAAAAAACGCATTAATTTCCAACCCTTTATTCAAAAACAGAACTGATCTTGATCTGCTTTTAACCTCTAAAGTCAGTCATGTATGTTTTCTTTCTTTCTTTTCGTGTTTATTTTTTTCTGACTGTTATGTCGTAGATTTTGTTCTTATTATAAATGCTTCTATTGTTTCTGTTTTTAACATGTAAAGTGTCTTTGAGTGCCTTTTAAAGCGCTATATAAATAAAATGCATTATTATTATTATCTTCAGAAAGTGCACAAACAGGTTGCTCCTTGAACATCCCTGAGCTGTTAAAGTAATAATTAAAAAACAAATGGACTAACACAAAAAACATACACGTGCACAAAAATATGTATATTTTAGTTTAAAGGGACCTGAGCTGTCAGAACAATAAATAATTTATAAAAAATAAAGAAAAATACAAATCAGAAAACTTAACAGGATTTGTTTGAACGTCAGAACTTGTTCTCTACACTACACTCACAAACTGAATCATCACCGTGGTGCTCCCGTGCCATATCATGTCGCTTTTGCATATCTTGCAATGAACACACTTTTTCAATTTATTCAGTGTGAAATGCTCCCACACCTTGGCCGACTTAGGTCGTACTGATTTATCTGCCTCCGCCATGTTTCAGAACAACGTTACGGGTCCGATGCTCTTTCCTCTGTTGTAAATAGTTTGGTCGCATGTTTACTTTTATTGTGAAGAGCATGAAAACGGAAGTGATTTTACTGTGAAGAGACAGGAAGTAGCATGATACTTGCTTATTCACGGCAACAATGATCACTGTAACAGTTGTTAAACTGCAGTTTTCAGGAAGTAAAGTGTTCCGTTCAAAACCAGACGTGTCTTGGTCGTCATTAGAAGCTCCACTTCACAACAACGCGCTGTGCTCCGCTCTTTTTTTTCCTCAAACATCTCCACGACTTATTGAGTGGTGTAATAATCACGCGACACAACGAATCGATAATGAAATTTGATAATCGATAATGAAAACTATTTTAATAATCGATTATTATCGATTTTATCGATTCGTTGTTGCAGCCCTAGTTTGTTTACCTCATAAGATACTGCATGGTATTTATTCTAATAGCTCATGCTGAAACAATACATCAGCGAGGGGAGTCTCTAAATATAAAACCAAACAGTGGAATGCTATCCCTAGAAATACAAGAGAGTGTTAGTTTTAGTCTGTTTCACACCAATGTTAAAAGGGGACATATCTTCTCCAGAAGTATACCGACTGCTCTTCACTCTCCACTGCCTGCTGCTCTGTAGCCGGTGTGTGAGCGCGACTGGCCGGCTGGCGAGCAAACTACGCCCGCAGAAATAAAAGCCTCCCGTCTACGAGTTCTCTTGAGAACTCCAGCCGAGGAACTCCCCGTCGCGGCTGCAAAGAGACTCTACTTCAGGGGTCAGACTGGCTAGCTTGCTGTTTTTGTGACCATAGACTGTGCCATATCAGCACGTTGCATTGTGGGATACAGTAGACGAGGTAGACTGGTCCGCTGCGTACTGAAGATTATTTCCAAATCACAACAGGACGAACCAGCTTAAAAAGAGACATATTTTCTTATTTAAATAATCGCTTAAATAATCGGTAGATCTAATTGAAGTCGATGTGAAGGGTGGTTCATGTGGATTTCTAAAAGTAACTGATGAATATTTGAATAAACTTTGAAGTGTAATGTTTGAGAATTTCTAGGTGGCAGGTGGTAGAATGTTGCAGGGCAGCTGGATTCTCATGTTACAAGAATCGTGGGATCAAATATCAAAAGAAAATCCATTTATTTAGGCTTCAAGTATTGCGTTTGTGTCCAGAAGGCCAGCGACTGGACCAGTAAACGTTCTGTAAAGAGCTACTGGCCTTTTTGTATTGGATGTGTGTGTGTATGCCTTTCTGTATATATACCTACACACAGTTACATAATAACACATATGAAGATGTAAAGGTTTAAAATATACATATATGAACTCACTACTTCTGTCAACATTGGGCGGGTTGTAGAAAGACAGGACGAGTGAAATGGTGGCTGCCACCTCCAGGATGATGAGCGTGGGGTCCTGCAGGGCTTCCCACACTAACGCCAAAAAGGTTTTGGGTTTTTTCGGAGTGATGACGTTCGGTCCAAACTCCTGTTTTCTCCTGTCGATGTCCTCAGAGTTTCCATCTAAACCTGCAACAGGATACACAAAGACACCGTCAGAGACATGCCTCTGATCCTGGTTTACACCATTAAACAGAGTATACATTCAAAGCTTCCTCCTGGGAGATTAATATAGTATTTAGTTTCTTTACTAGATTTAAAGAAACCTTATCTTAACAACGAGGACAAAATTAAGAGCTGTTGCCCTGTGATGTTGTGGACAATTACTGTGAGCACCATTAATTAATATAATATAACCAGAACGTGACATCACACAGTCATTAATGTGCTCTGATGTGTTTCGTCTCTTAGATACACTCGTGTTTTCATATACAGTATCATAATGTGTACAAATGTAATGACTTTTAAAGTCCCAGTGAAATAAAAACACGAGTTTGTCTGTGTCCCTTTGTTAGCTGTTCATTTATCTCTTGATAAATAACAAATATATATGTCAAATCAGTGTCAGAGTACTTTTACATCACAGTCTCAATAGAATCTCTGGTCTTTCTCTTTTGTAAAACAATTTTAAATGTTTGGTGACTCATCCTGCACTCAAAGGCGTTTAAAAACTTGGCTTGTTAAAACTTGTTAACTTGGCGACTAGCTAGCCACCCCTGTGCTATAAAACCTCATTTGTGAATTGTAGTAAGCCAACAGAGCAATATGGAGACAGGAAGAGATGCGTGTTCGACGCCGTTTATCTGCATGTGACACAGAGCCTGTTGACAATGGGCAAAATCAGACACATTGTTCTAGATTTTTTTACCCAAACACTGTTAGCCAACTATGATCCTAACATGATTTATGTTTTATATGACGAGTTAGTTTCCCTTTCATCTCTCTCTCACCCTACTAATCCAACAACAGAGGAGGGAGGTGTTACTGAGGAGCAAACACTGCTCTGTAGCTCCGTATTGCACTAAACTCTAAGCCCGCCCCCCTTTTAGCTGTCCAATGAAATGCTAAGGATTTGATTTAAATCCCTTTTGTAACTGTACACTACCCCCCCCCCCCCCCCAACATACACACTTTATGCTGCTGTCACGCATTGCAAAAGACAGTAGACGGTGGAACTTGTTTGCCATGTTCACGCTTTGATGTAGGCCTACTGTGTGATAGTTTAGGATTTGAACAAATTCAGTGTTAATTCCAATCATTTGAACTTGTTTGTGTCTCTCGATACTGTGGTGTTGTGTGTTGAGCAGAGAGCAGACGGGTTTCCTCTGAGGACCAGGAGGACATGTTGAGTCATGCTCACGTCCCTCTGGACACACTCGGTCAGCCTGAGCAGGTTTTTAACCCACAACCTTCTCTTCATGTTCTATGAAAATGAAACTTGGAGCACTGAGTAAACCCTCTGTTTTCAGGCGAGTGTGATTACACTCTCAGTTAATTGATCTGCCACACAGAGAAGTAAACAGTGTGATGGATTTTTCACTGATTTCAAGCTGCTTCTGACATTTTAGTCTCCGTCAGCGGGGGCCGAAAACACTTAATGTGTTTACTGAACGTATGCAAGACGGACAGACGAAATGAATTAATGATGAAGAGGAAAATGTCAAGGGGCAGACTTATGAGACACACCGTTCCAACAGTCCACTGTCTGGAGGTCAGCGTGAGACACATTGCGACACACGGAGTCCACCATCTGTAGTTCAGTTATGAGTCGAGGCATGGGACGATCGTCCAGAGCCAACAACATCGTTTGGATCATTTTAACTGGATTATGTCTCTGCAGGTGGACTATTATGTGCTCAGTGTGCCATCTGAACCTCCAGCCGTAGTCAGGCTATGAAGTCTCAGTAGTATATAAAGTTAAAGTGTAAACAAACTCCTCTGGTCCTCTGATGCATGAGAAACACACACCAACCACCGATCCACCAGCTCCAAAGCCTCCAGGATTCAGCAGAGGTCACATCATGAAGAAAAAGCTTCACAGGCTGACCAGACACAACGAGCATCACGGACTACATCACATTAGTATTATATCTGTACAGTATTATATCTGTACAGTATTATGTCTGAGGAGACAATGATCGCAGATAGATCTTAAACAGGACATATTTTCATATCATGCTGGTCTGCAAATGACAGCGACACACTCCGTTTATTATGGATTCACTAGGCCTGTAGCAATTATTACAAAATGACCATATCTCAATTATCTGAGCAGACTGCTCATCAATCAAGCGAGATTTAAAGTCAATGTTAGAAATTTGGCAGCAAATAGCTGAAGGTTTCAGTGTGAGAAAGGTGGGAGTTGTTGCTTCCATCTTTTCAAATGAAATGCTTCAGTTGTAAAGTCAAAACACAACAGCAACTCTATGTGGCATAAATTGACAGAAAGAGACAATTTAACTATTTGTCAATTAATCCTCAACTAAAATGTCATGATCGTGTCACCGCTACGCACAACTAGCATGAGCAGCGCAAAGACAATTTGGTATTTTTCGGACCATGAAATTTGTTTTTGCCCATCTGTGGAACATTTTGGTGTCCCGAACTCTGCATACATCACAGAGGAGGTGGAGGCTACATTCAAATGAGGCCGTACAAAGCAAATATTTTGGTATCTTGATGGAAATTGTCACTTTGATGCTGAGAACAGATGAACAACATCCGTCACTCCGCTGCCATTGTGGTGACTTTTAACAAGAGTAAACTAAAAGTTGCAGTAATACCGAAGAAGCTTCTTTCCATAAGCTTTGAAGAGAACACATTTTGGGAATGGGAGTAATGTATGTCGTAATGAATTACAGAAGCTTTCAAATCATTTTCCACATGACATGTCTGAAAAGGCCCAAAATGAACACTGTAAGCAGACTACTGGATTACTATGAGAACTTTAAGAGTATTTGTAGAGGAATGATTCAGGTTTTTGATCCTTATAAGCTGTTGATTACTGTACCCATGATCACCATAAGCCATTTACCCAAAAGTGTAATCTGGGTTCACTGTAGACTTTCCTTCCATCAACATCTTTAAAGTCAAACTTCAGACCACTTCACATCACCCAAACCGCCTCAGAAACCACGAGATGAATGATGTCGTCCTCTCTGCTGTGAATCCTCCATGTGAATTCATTTAAACGCAGTATTCATAGACTGGAGCATGTTGTGTTTGTCTCATATTGTCCCTGAAGCTGAACAGGATCAACAGAGGCTGAAGGACACAGTTGACTTTGACCATCACACAATAGACTAAACCTAAAATGTCCTCTGTTGGTTATATAGTGTCCACGCCGGGGGGGTCCGTGAGTCATCATCATTAAATACCAAAGTGGCTCAGACAGAAGAAAAACAAACCGTATTTAGAGCGGAGCATCACGTTGCCTGTGTTTGAACGTAAGGTTAGCTTTGTATTATAATTACCGTGGACAGGTGATGTCCTCAGTCTGGCACACAGTCCGTTCACATCTCCGTAACTATTCTTGACCTTGTTCAGTGCTTCTTCTCCTCTCAGGTCCATGAGGGAGCACAGCTCCTTCAACGAGCAGCCGAACTCCACCTCGTGGTTGGCCTCGCCGCTGCTTGGGCCATATTTGGACCCACGAAAAGAGTTGTTGGCCATGTTTCCTTTCCTCTGGGACTCGTCGGAGGCCTCCCAAAAAACACAGACTCAGTGATCAGGTGCAGATGTGGCCTTACAGGGACTCTGTGACTGTAGGGAGATAAGACACATCACGTCATATAACAGCTCTCTGTTGAGATTGTTTCAGGGAAAGTGAGGTTTATAATTGTATACAAACTACACATGAGGGTTGTGAAAACACTGATTCTGATATTTCTTATGACTCAACATATTTAGATTAGATTTAGACACAAATAAGAGACTTTGTCTGGCAAGAAATATGATGTCAATAAAGTAATTCAATAAATTTAATTTGTTTAAATTTTTTATTTGTATAGCCCAATATCACAAATGTCCTTGGACATATTAAAATTACATAATAAAACAGTCAATCCAACTTTAAGATTTATATAGTTGTATATCCCTGGGATGGTGGAGATTTTGAGAAAGCATGTAGATCATCATATAGAAAGGTTTTACTGAGTTAAATCATTAAAATCTGAACTAATAATGACAATCACAACACATCATTTTTGGGGGGAACTTGGGCTCTAGCTGGAAGTCGACAAGGTTATTTTATAGTCATTAAACAATTGGGTTACACAACAAAACCCAGAATGTTTAGCAATGTTTTTAAATTCTTTAAAAATCCACGATTAATTTGGCTGAATGAGCTTTTGTTAACTGAACTGAAAAACGTGGATTTCTTCCTTAAATGCTGGGAATGACAGAGAATGTGTCGAATAAATATCTGTTTAATAATCATATCGGACCCTTCCTCGCACAGTACCTTGCTCAAGGGCAGCAGTAAATCAAGAGCGATCAAGGCAATAACAAACTTAAAGACAACACATACAATATATATAATATCTGTGCCTGCTGGTGTGTGAACTGACAGCCTTTCTACGTGTTCCTCACACAGGTTGTGACCTCTGTGCCTTCAACTGTAATCTGTGTCAATCAGTCATCCGAGGCTTAATCTGAGCAGCCTGTTTGAGGCTGAAGGGGAGAAAGAAAAAGGTCTACTGGGAGGTGAACTGAAGTCATCTCTGGACACATTGGTCTGGACACATTGGTGGATAGCGATTTGCTGCTCACTTGTACATAACTACAGCCTCATTAGTGGCTCCAACCAACAGCACAAAAAACACAGAGAGTCAGTTTACAACAGGAAATCACACCATAAATCTTCACATTAGAGATGCTGCAAAAGGATATTTTTTACTAGTCATCAGAGCAGTACGTGATACCACACAAACTAAAGACTAAGACTAAGTAGCCAGCTCTCTCCACCAAGAAAACACTCTTTTTGACATAAACAACACTCAGAGCACCTCTGATAAAACATTGTTGTCACTTCACTGAGGAGAAGAAAGGCTTTACTTCCAGAAACTTCCCCCATCGCCTCCTGTTAGCAGCAGCAGGTATTAATGGCAGTCCGATTACTCTGAGCAGCGTCACACTCACAGCTCCAGAAACAGCCCATAACCCAGCCACAGCCTCCTCAGACCTGCTCCCGAGACCCAAAATTTACTCCCAAAAACCAGCCTGTTTTCCTCCGAAATTTCAGTTTGACCTTCAGAAAGCTCGCAGCCACAAGCAGCGCTCCATCGGAGGAAGAAACGGGAGCTGGCTAAATGATTATCTGAGGAAAGCCTCGCTTAATCTAATTAGACAATCTGAGTTCAGTGAGCGCCAGAGAGACTGCTGCTGATGCAGCTCCTCCTGCTGATCAGAACACAACAGGTCTACACAGAGTCACAGACCAGGTCTACACACACCAGGTCTACACAGAGTCACAGACCGGGTCTACACACACCAGGTCTACACAGTCACAAAGCCCAGGTCTACACACACACTCTACTAAAACTGCTGCTGCTTGAGCTCCACCTGCGGAAAGGAAAACACCATTATCTAAACGGACTTGAGAGAAGAGGGCAGGGGGGTAAGAGTGTACAACCACCAGGAAACAAAACTCATGCACACTTCCCTTCCCCCCACCATCTGAGCAGCACTGATGCCGGTTGACGTCAGGTGGCACACACACACACACACACACACACACACACACACACACACACACACACACACACACAGGTGGATTACAGCACATAGAGACACAGGCGGATTAACTGAACACACACACACACAGTGATATCACTGTTTCATAGTTGCATGATAATAATAACAATACAATTTATTTATAGAGCGCTTTTCACAGACAAAAAAAAAATCACAAAGTGCTTTAACAGAGCAGAAATTAAAAGTATAAAAAACATAATGTGACAGTATGATAGTATTTTAACACTGAGCTAGTATGACCTTTGACCCCATACTATAGTACACACTTAACCGCATGTTACAAGTCAGATCTGAAGGTGATTAAGAAGTCAGTTTACCAGTCTGTACAGTGTGTGTCAGCGTCGGAAATACACGAGGGCAAAGGGCAAAAATGCCCCTAAGAAATATCATTTTGCCCCCGATATCACTAGGAGAGGGGCAAACAATGCCCCCGAACTTTCTAAGCAAATAAAAAAACGGAGCGCTTCTTAATCAGACCTGTGACTGCGGTCAACTCAGCAGACACTTAAATTGTAGTGCACCTATATGCTGAAATCCAAGGTAAACTCATTCAAACGGCGCAGATCGGGAGCGAGCGAAGGACTTTGAAAGTTAACGGAAAGATTAACGTGAGACAACATCCGGTTTCTTCAGACGAAACATCCGGTTTTCAGAATAAGATGCCAACAAAGTATAAATATTGCACAATGGAAATTAGATCAAATTAATTATAGTCACATTAAGTATAAAACATGCTGCCTGCATCTCGTGAGTTAAAGGGAAAATACACCTAAAGTGTCTTTATTCTTTGATTTGAGGGTTGCTGGAAATGAATAATACCTGACTGACAGTCAATTAAGATATTTTACTCAGTAAAAACTCTGAACTGAATTTGTACCTTCAAATGGCACATTTTTTTAATTTTTAAGGTGCTATGAAATAGTTTTTCTCAAAAATTCCACACAATGACTAATGCATAAGTTCAGGACAAAAATGGGTAATATCACAATATTTGAGGTGCTACAAAAATATCTTTCTCAATAATTCCATACAATGACTGATGTATATGTAATCAAGGCATCGTTGACTTAATAATTGTTAATAGTTGTTTAAAAAATGTAATAATAACAATAAATAACCACAAAGAAATAAGAATAAAATTGAATATGATTGTCTGATTTATGTTTGTTTTTTGTTAAAAAAATCTAAGAAAACACTTTGAATCTGTAGACTATATCTTATTGCCATTTGATGACAATTGCTCATATACTGTAAGCCTAAATAAGTATATTTATTATTTTGAACAACGGTTAAATGTTATTTCACAAGTTTCAAAAAGTGCCCCTGGATTTCAGTCAGTGGGGGCAAAAATTGCCCCCCAAAAAATATGTAAATTTCCTACCCTGGTGTGTGTGTGATGTTATATGGTCACACATAGTCAACGCACTGACCACCTTCAGGCCCTGTCCACATATTTGTTTAAAAAATATCTGACATAGAAGACATTGACATTGACAGAGAAGTACTGTTAAGTACCACTAACACAGGTTAAAACTATCATAAAGGAGTCTGTAAGTACAAAACCTAGGCAAGAATACTTGGATTGAAGTGACACAGGAAGAACTCTTTACAGTATTTAAAAACATGAAGACAATGGTGGAATATGGAGCCGGAGCTCAAGGGAAGAGATGGTCATTACCCTTCTGAGGATAGGACACACGAATAAACTCGACACTCCATAGAATAGGCTAGCACTCTACTGCACTATGCACACACTGCCATAAACCGGAGACATGCGCTAACAGATAATGCAACAGGTATGACAAAGAAAGAAGGGAGTTAGTATTAGGACTAATTGATCGAAAAGACGAGATTACATTGGGGAATCTGCTGGGAAATATATCAAGCACTCTTCTAGTTAATTACTTAAGAGTTTAACAGAAATAATAGTGAGAATTTACTATTTATTTGTTGTTGTTTTGCTTATTTTTCTGCAAATCCACAGCTCCACACTCCAGTCCAGTAGGTGGCGATAATGCACCTCTACCCTAACACTAAAGAAGAAGTGAGGAGAGCCGGTTGGCTTGGGGGGGTCCCTATCAAACGTGTACACAGCTGATCGTGACGTCACTCAACATGGCGGACTGGAATAGAGGTATTGTTTATTTTGACACATATACTCACTTTTTTAAATATTCAGCCGTTTGACAGTCTTCAGCAGTAGTACAGGAGCTCCTGTCACAGTTGTGTTGATGACGGATCAGATCCAGCTGTGTGTGTAATAGGGTTTAAATAGATATGTTAGTTACTTCACTTAAGAGCTGAACTGGAGCTAACTAACTTAACGTTAGCTGAGGAGTTTAGCTGAACATATCCTCATCCAAAGAAGTGACTGTTTGTCACTGACCGACACAGTTGGCTTCCTTTTGTACGAGTAAACATGGTGTACACGGTTTTAACGGGAGGGAAACTATTTGGAGGACCAGACTTCGACACAGCAGCTAATTAATTTACATGAGTTTAATCTGGTAACGTCAGCTGCCAGTGAATAGTGCCATTAGTAAACTTGTATGACAAAATAGTCAGCAGTAAGAAACTTGTCAGTACGAAGTGCTGCACGTTGGGAATCTGCCACTTGCTTAGAGTAACGTTACGTCAATTCGGGGGGGGGGGGGGGGGAATTCATCATTATTTAATTGATTACTTAACTAGGAATTATTAATCATTATTATAAAGTAATTTATTCCTCAATTAAGTTACTCGACGAACGGACCGTTTAATAACAGTAACTGCTGCGTTTTAAACGTTAACTTTACGTTCTGACGTTGACTTTAATGACTTTGACGTTACTGACTTCAGCTAGCTAACGTTAATAGCTGACGTTCATTAGCCTTACCTGGACTGCTACTGCCAATAACTTTGAGTTTAGGAGAAACGTAGTCTCTCTAAAAGCTTAGTACTTGTCGAAATTCACTCAACACAGTGTCCATAAAACGTAGCTTCTTAAAGCGCCAACAGTCAATGGTTAGCTAGATTAATGTTGGCTAACGTTAGCTACATTAATGTTAGCTCACGGCTAAAAACCGAGGTCATTGACTTCACGTGGCGCTGTTGAATTAGCGGGCTAATTGTTGACTATTTCCCGTAATACTAATCAAATTCATATAACGTTATATATATAATTCAACATACATTTCTGCGATGTCAAGTTTCTACCTACCTTTTTACTTGCACATAGCTAAGTTAGATAATCAGGTGACGTAGATAAAATTGGGGCTAATCATTTCAAAATCACATCACGTCAAATCCCTGCTGCCGAGAACGGGAAACCCTGTCGATTAGCCGTTGGCCCGAAAGGCCCGCCCACAAGATCGAAACGTCATGAAACCAAAAGTCCGACATTTTTAATGGCTGTATGATTTGGTTAAATGGAGACTAACATTCTTAAACAGATAGTAAATAGTTACTTATTTGATTAATCAAGACATAAGCTGGAATTGATAGAGTAGTTATATTATGTAGAGTTTATTAGCAGTTCATTAGCAGATGATTTTAAAAAAGAAAAGAAAAACCTGTCGTATTGATTAGAAAAAGTGAGAAAGATCCGTTTGAACCCAATTGTATATTCATATGTTTGCTAAAAACATTGTTCTCATTTTTTTTTACTGTATGTGTACCTATAATTTATCACACAGGAACACAAATTCTACATTTACCAACAGCACTTTATAGTACCATTAATTGTAATTTAATTACGCAGTTTTACCTAAAATAAGTACCAGATTACATTGTTCTTTCTAAGAACTCAACTCAAAGTGTAAAAAGCCCCATGAAGAGTGTGGGGCTCTAAATGAATATTAGAATAGAATAGAATAGAAATGTACTTTATTCATCCCCAAGGGGAAATTTGTCTGTTGTGTGTCTTGTCTATTATGAATGTAACAGAACCCTATGTCTCCAAAAACCACTGTTACATTTCTAATCCAATGTGTTTGTACGTTTCCAGGTCACGACTCTGTGGACGACATGCTGGACACTGAAAACAAACGCCTGGCCGAGAACCTTGCGACCAAAGTCTCCAGACTGAAATCGGTGAGGCACAGCCAATAATTACTCTCTTCGTCTACCGGTTTCACCATTTCTCTCTAGTGTCCATCAGGGGGCGAGTCCTGTGGTTGTATAGAAGTCTATGAGAAAATGACTCTTCTCTCTTGATTTATTACCTCAGTAAACATGAGTTTATGGTCTCAATCTCTATTTTCAAGTCTTCTTCAATACAGCATGATGTTCATTTTTTAAATTGTGGTCCAATTCGAGTCAAATAGACCATAAAGCAGGGTATGCTTTAGGGCGGGGCTACACAGTGATTGACAGGTCTCTACCAGAGACGTCGTGTACCAGAGACGTATACGACGTCTCTTCGTCACTCCTCCTCAGTCCAGATATGGTCACTTCTGTTCATTGATTGCAAAAAAACAACAACATGGCAACGAGTGTAATCCAAGATGGCGAAGTCGAGGCTTCAAAACGTCAGTCCACAAACCAACGGGTGACGTCACGATGACGTCTTTTATACAGTCTGTGCATTCAACACGCGATCAGGACGACACAAGAAAAACAAGTTTCAGAAGTTTAAGAACCCTGCGTTGTTTGTTTTTTAACCGGATAATCTGTCTTGTCTCTGAATCTCACAGCTAGCGTACGACATCGACAGAGAGGCTGACGATCAGAACGAGTATCTGGACGGCATGGTGAGTACTGACCCATAATTTATCGAAATATTACTTGTATAATATTACAAGAATTTACATGCCAAGTCCCTGGGCGTAGCCGGGTTTCTGATTGGCTTCTTCTACTTTTCACAACTTATCCCATGCTTCTGACAAAGGCTCATGGGAGATATTGCCGGGGTCAATAATAATACAAACAGGTTGTCTCAGATATTGGCCAACTTCTCTGTACAGTTAAGGTTTATTAAAGACCCTTCACAATCTTTACTTCCTCTTCTCCTTCTCTCTCCAGGACTCTAACTTCCTGAGTGTGACGGGCCTGCTGAGCGGCAGCGTGAAGCGTTTCTCCACCATGGTGCGATCTGGCAGAGACAACCGCCGCATCCTCTGCTACGTCTCCGTGGGCCTCGTCGTAGTCTTCTTCCTGCTCTACTACATGGTCTCCAGGATCCAACGCTGACAGAGGGGGTGAATAAAAAACAATCAGCCAGGAGCTGGTGCGTACGACTCTGACGTTATAACTCGTCTCTGTGGTTCCACTGAGAAGACGTTTTATTCTGCACCGGAGTGAGAAAACTAACAGGAAGTAGACATAAAACATTTTGTTTTGACCAGCAGGGGGTGTCGGGGGGGGGGGGGGGGACGACAATGCTGAGCGTTGTCATACCAAAGATGCTGGAGTCTATTAAAACACACAAAAAAACATACCTGCACCACTTCAGTTCCCGTCTGCCGCAGCCAGGATGAGCTTATACGGGCAAGGAGAAGGTGGAGCCTGAACGCATCACGGGTGGAAGAAGAACCAACAACAAGCTGAGTGGCTGTGTCTCAGTTCCAGACGACACAATCATTTAAAGTGGAAGCCAGTTACACTGCAAAAGTGACAATTATATAACATAACAATATAACAGACTAAAATGCACAAAGGAAATGAAGGAACGACTCACGGCTGTAAAAGTATAAAATATCTTGAAAAACATTGCTTTTGGGGGAGCATATTTTATTACTTCCTTTCAGTACAAAACAGAAAAGATGATTTGTATTCAAACAGCAAAATAAACGTATATAACGATATAATTGTATGTCGTGTGGAATTGAGACGCAGCAGCTTAGAGCAGGAAGTGACGTCGCCGTCTGCTATTGGCCGGTCTCCAGTGCAGCCAATGCGTCGAAGGACCGTCAATCAACTGTTATTTTACATGTCTGTGTTTTGATTATATTAAACTGATTATATGTTTAAGAAAACTCAAAAAATGAAAGTTTTCAGCAGTTTAAGTTCAGTGTGTGTTTGCAGTAAAGGCCTGTTTCCTTCTAGTAATTAATATGAAATGTTGGTACCTGTTCTGTTATCTATATATTATATTATAAATACATATATTATCATATAAGAGGGTTAAAAATAATTTACTTTCTCTATGTGTTTACATTCCAGATGTCTAAACTGCTAACAGCTGACATTGAAAATCGTTATTAATACACATGACATTAAATGGCTTTAATTATAGAATTTGTTGGGGAGTTATTTAGGTTCTGGGTATAATGTAAACTAACATGTGTGACAGTCATCAATAAAAAGGTGTATATTTTTACTCTCAGAATCATGACTCTTTGTGAAGATGATCCTTGAATTCATAGCAGATGCAATAGATTAAATTAAAGATATATTTGTGTGAATATTACTTCCCAACATGGAGGTCTAACTATTGCGTCAAATCAGGAATAAAGTTCTGACGGGGAAATGCAGTATTTTAACCTCGGCCTAAAAGTAGAATAAATGAGTATATTTCACGTTATTCCCTGCATGTGTGTGAATTGGCCGCTGTGTGTCGCTTCGGATCCACTCGTGGTCTTTCGGTATTCTCCGGTGCATCTCTTTCCTGAGACTTCATGAGAAAACGAACAGCCGAGCGGCCGTCCTCCTGCCGTCTCTCCGGAACAGCTTTTGGACGTTTTCCGTCGATTTCGCCGATTCGGTGAACGGATTACAAGCGTTTTTGCGGGTTCGTTTCGAGTTCGTACCGGACTCGGCTGCGCTCGGGACCCACGCGCTTGGCCCTCTCGGGTTGTTGCTCGGTCGCATTCGGCTCTTGTCGTATCGGCGGTTAGGGAAATGGACGAAGCGGACTCGGCCACGAAGGCGCTCGTGCTGGATGAACCGGAAGTGGGCTCGGATACCGAATCGGAGGCCGAAGTCACCGCGATGGCCGTGATGGCGGACCCGGGAAACCTCGACATGGAAACCGAGTCCATGCCGAACTCAGACGAGGCCGAGGCGGCCTATGCAGGCAAGCTAGTAGGCCTGAGCTGAGCATGGGTGGCGCTGAAACGCACAGTGTGATAATAATAATGGCAGTGTTGACAGCTGCACTTCGTGTTTATAATAATAATACTGATAATAATAACTTTATTTGTACAGTACCTTTAAAAACAGAGTTTACAAAGTGCTTTGACAGACAAAGCAACAAAAACAAGACAACAACAGAAAGATCGGTGAGACAGTTTATACGATAAAAATAAACTAAGAAATAAATAATATATATATATATATATATATATATATATATATATATATATATTATATATATATATATAGTAAAATAATTTAGTAAAATCAGCAAATAAATTAATAATAAGATATATATATATATATATATATATATATATATTTCGTAAAATCAACAAAGAAAAATAAAACAGAAAAGCGACGACATCACATAAAAGCCAGTCTGTAAAAATGTGTTTTAAGAAATTATTTAAACGAGAACACACACACACACACACACACACTTTTGAGATTGTAACGTCAGTTTGTGAGGGTCCCTCAGTGATTGCCAACTAATGATGGCAATGCAACATTCATACATTTCTGAATTTATTTTTAAATTCTACATTAGGTTGATCCACCTAAAACACACCCATAATGGCAAATGTAGAATAGTTCCTGTGATTTTGGTGATATTTATCCCTGCCATTATTGCCTGTGTATCTCTACTGCTGCCATCACAATACTAAAGTCTACCTGTGATATTATACTTGTATCCTAACATATTACAGGAGTGCTGTAGTAGCTATACTACAGAATAAGTAATGATCTGGATTTGTATGTGACATATTTTATTCTTGTCGTTGATCAGAGGTGACGGCTGTGACGGACGTTCATGCTGGAGAGGACAACGTCTTCACCACGACGGTGGCCACGTCAGGAAGTCTCCCTGAACACGTGCTGGTACATCAACACTACTACTACTACTACTGCACATGCTCAGTGTCGCTCTTATACAGGCTGTGCTTTCAGATCAGCTTCAAAATGTACTTCCATCTGAAATGTGTCATAAAGATGGAAATAATAAGTACAGTACAAAACAAAAAGTACATTTGAGTAAACACATTGCTGGAGGCTTTATTTAAAGAGTGCACACTACCATCTGCTGGTGAAACAAATGTGTTTCAAATAACAAAGTTTCTAAATAAGTCCCCAGTTCACTGTGGATCAAAAGCTCAGATCCATTACAGTGTAGTTACAGTATGTTATAGCAGGACTAAGTACCTACATTATTAATCATTTCTCTGCATAATTAGACGGCTGGTTTAGAGGAGTGGTCACTTTAGAGCTAGAGGAGCTCGTTCTTTAACCACAAGGTTGCCGGTTCGATCCCCGGCTCCTACTGTCTGTGTCGAAGTGCCTTTGAGCGAGACACTAGAGCCAAAGTTGCAGCAGCCCATCACTCCTAAATGTTTAGGATGGGTTAAATGCAGAGGTTAACATTCATGTATGTAATTGTACGTATATGACGATTGTAATACAATTTTAATAAAAAATAAAAAAGTTTAAAGGACCCCTTAAAAAGCTCCTAAAGGCTCACTAGAACCTCAATCATTGTACTTTTCTGTGCTTCTCCTCATTACCTTATTTTATCTAAGTGTATATACCGTGTGTGTGTGTGTGTGTGTGTGTGTGTGTGTGTTTCACAGAGTGGGAGGACAACCCTCCAGCTGGGTGATGGTCTCAGCACCCAGAAGGCCACCTTGATCGTGGTTCACACTGACGGCAGCATCGTAGAGGCTACTGGCCTTAAGTCTGCTGCATCAATGACATCTGGTACGTGTGTGTGTGTGTGTGTGTGTGTGTTGCAGTACTAATTAAAGGTCCCGCTGTCTCTGAAAAAAGACCTGAACTTGAGTGGCGGTGAGGTCCACCACTCTCTCAGACTGATCCATGTGTGTGTGTGTGTGTGTGTGTGTCCCTCAGGCCCACAGACTCCGCCCACCCCGCTGACTCCGCCCCAGGACAAGGACTCCTGCTCCAAGTACAACTGGGACCCCTCGGTCTACAACAGCGAGCTGCCGGTCCGCTGCAGGAACACCAGCGGAGTCCTCTACAAGACCCGGCTGGGATCAGGTGATCAACAGCAGGCTTGATGAATTCTTATTTTAGTTCATGTACCTTTGTCTCATTTCTGTCCTTGTGCTGCAGCAACAACCGCATTCATTTCTATTTTCTTAATCTCAGGAGTCGTCGTTAACGTTTCTCCTTCGGGCTCGTGGCTTTGACTTTTTAGTTTTTAATCAAAGAACCAGATGTATTTTCTTCACACTGTTCTGCTCTGTGGTACTGTCTCCTGAGTCGTGAGCCACTCTGACGCTGGTGTGTCTGTGTTCAGGGGGCAAAGGTCGCTGCATCAGACACAACCAGCAGTGGTTCACCCCCACAGAGTTTGAGGGTCTGGCGGGAAGAGCGAGCAGCAAAGACTGGAAGAGGAGCATCAGATACGCTGGCAGACCTCTGCTCTGCCTCATACAGGTACTACTGTATACTATCTGTAGTACTACACTGTACTGCAGGAGTACATGCCACTATATGACGCTACACAAAGAGATTTGTACAATTTGCACGCAGAGCAGCTGATTGTGAACAGAAAGCTGAAGTATTTTTTTATGTGTGTGTGTGTGTAGGAGCGTATCCTGAACCCCCACGCTGCTTCCTGCACCTGTGCAGCCTGCTGTGATGACCTGACAGGGGTGAGTTAGCAGGTCCTGGTCCTGGTCCTGGTCCTGGTCCTGGTCCTGGTCCTGACAGGGGCGGGATGTCACTATGTGCATTTACTCAAGTAATTGTGATGTAATTATGATCCACTAATTTAATATTATGACAGTACACTCTATGAAAGCCATATATATATATATATATATATATATATATATATATTATAAGATATATATATATATATATATATATATATATATATTATAAGATATATATATATATATATATATTATAAGATATATATATATATATATATATATATATATATATATATATATATATATATATATATATACAAATATACAAATATACAAATGAAAGAATTAATTGAAGGAACGATTGCATTTAATGGTTAATCATAAAGAAAGGAATGAGCCGGATCAGTTCAGTCAGTTTGTCTGCTTCTTTCTCTTCAGTGTCCAAAGGATGGAGAGACTCTGGAAGCAGAAAACATCAGTATGGTAAATTTAATTTAGTTCTGTTCTGTAGCTGTGACCTTTGTTTTATCTTCCTGGGATTTATTTAAACAGTTTTCTGATGATTTATAGACTAAAAAGTATTGTTTTTCAGATTCTTTGATCTGATAATTCCTGATTTAAAATGATAATTTCACCAGTTTTGGACAGAGTTTTTGGTTTAGCTGACATTTAACATTTGACAACTTTGGCTTCTTTTATTTAATGAGGAGAAGTGTTGGAAGAAGAACATAAACTAATTATTTCATCTCATTTAAAGCATCTTCTCATGTCTCCATCAGACCGGTCCAGTCCGCCTCTTCGTCCCGTACAAGAGACGGAAGAAGGACAACGAGCCTCTGGTCACCTCCCCAACGAAGGAGCTCCCCGCCACCAAAAACATTACCCTGACGCCGGGGACCACGTGTACGTCAGGTGACCTCAGCCTGACTGTGATTGGTGGAGCCTCACAGCAGAAGAAGGGAAAAGATAGTTTGTGGTTCAGGATCAGCAGGTTTATGTCCGTTAAATCCGATTATTTCATAGATTCATGGGCTCACAGTCACAATAAAAAGTCTGAGAGTTAAGAAGGAATATATCCATCATAAGATAAAGCGAAACGACCCAAATATTCTGGTCTCATCATCCTGTTAAAGCACGTCTGAGTTATTTAAATGAATGAGATATTGACACATTCAGTGAAAGTTGACCTGTGGTGTGAACATTGAAACATTGTCTTCAGAAGTTTCCTGGCTGTCCAAACATGTCTTAACACGTCTGTCCTCCACCAACAGTCACGGTGTCCCCGTCAGGACAGTTCACCACCTCGGGCACTTTGACATTTGAGCGCTCGCCTACAGGGGACGCAACCGCCGCCGCGGCCGCTGCCGCCGCCATCATCTCGGAGGGCTCGGCGCAGAGCGAGGTGTTCGCCAGCACAGCAGGTACCAGGTCCATGACGTCATCGATGTGTTTGTGTGTCTCAGGGTCACATGGAGACCAGATCCAACAGGGAACCGCATTCACCAAAGAAAGACAACAGCTCAGTATTATACTTATGAGAAGATATCTCACAATTATGACAAGAGATAAATATCATAAGGAATGTGATAGTTATGTCAGGAAATCTCATCACTGCGACGAAAAATCTTTCATGAATTAAGACAAAACGTCTTGAAAAAAAAAAGTCATGAGCAGCCGTCATGCTCTTCTTTAGTTTAGTATTTATCTTGTTTTCAAATCGAGGAACAGGAAATGCATCATTGTGCAAAGGATTGTGGGTGTTTTGGGAGTGTGCAGGACACTGTATTTATTTCTGCCCCTATTCTACAACAACTGAATTTCAATCCATAAAGTTTTTATCGTATCAAACGGTGATGTCATGGGGTCCTGAAGTACACCTGTGCATCACAGCGCCGTGGTGATAAGTTAGCAGAGAGGAGCACAATTTAGCTGTAAATTTCAAATTTACAAATTCACTAAATCTAAATCTTTTATTTCAAATACTGAATCAGAACAGAAGCTAAATAGTGCACAGGGAGGGAAATGTTTTATTAGTCTCTAAATAGATTCATATTTCTTATTATTTATCGATCACAAACTCCAACTCTTATATCATGTTCTCAAATGTGAGGAATATCTTTTCTTTTTGCATTCAATTGAATATTTTTCGGTTTTTGGACTATTGGTCAGACAACACTACATATCAGAACATGTCACCTGTAGTTCCTTGATGTGAGGCAATAAAGTGTTGTAGTGAAGAAAACCTCTGACAATACAAAACGTATTATGATAATCATAATTAGTGTTATTACAGTGTTCTAGTGTCCTTCATCCCTCTCTTCTTCTTCTCTCTCAGTGCTGACGGCGTTGCCGGCGCTGGCCGTGACCCCTCAGCCGGTTCAGGCCAAGATGGCGGTGATGGTGACGGCGGCGGCGTCTCCGTCGGCCGCGCTGGTGAGCGGGCTGGAGGTGGAGCCTGTCGGGGGGGCGGGGCCGGCGGTCTGCGAGGCGCAGAGGAACACCTGGCTGGACCTGGAGGACATGGCCAACACGCTGATGAGCAACGTCCAGCAGCTGAAGGCTCTCATCGAACAGGCCAAAAACACTGCCGGGGTCAAAAGTCAGGGAGGCAGGAAGGAGGTGAGGACACACACACACACACACTGACATACATCGAGCCTTCCTCATTTCTCACTTTTGTGCCTCCTTGTCTCCTCGATCCAGCTTCATAGTTTACAGTATGAAGCTGTATGAAAAAACAATGGACACACGTCATATTATATTGACGTCTCTTTGAAATGAGAACTCCTGGAGTCTCCTCCTCGCCTCCTCCGCTTGCGTCACCCCTGGACGGGACTAGGATGTAAGTAGAGGAGTCAAGGAAAGGAATCCAGGAGCCACAAAAACTGGGAAATGATAAAGACCTCAGTTTTAGATCAGTAGCATTAACCGGAAATGTTTACGCATTATGATTATAAATGGTGTGTGTGTGTGTGTGTGTGTGTGTGTGTGTGTGTGTGTGTGTGTGTGTGTGTGTGTGTGTGTGTGTGTGTGTGTGTGTGTGTGTGTGTGTGTGTGTGTGTGTGTGTGTGTGTGTGTGTGTGTGTGTGTGTGTGTGTGTGTGTGTGTGTGTGTGTGTGTGTGTGTCGTGTTCAGTGTGGTCTCACTCAGTCGTTTCAGAACCAGATCACGTTTCAGCAGCCGGACGACTCGGAGGCCAAGAGGAGCTCTGACATCACCGAGATCATCATCAACGTATGACTGACACACACACACACACAGATGTCCTACAAATAGATAACTCTACTGTAATCTTGATTGCAGACTTGAAACTAGAGATTGAGACATAAACTCATGTTTACAATGTTTACTGAGGTAATGAATCAAGAGAGAAGTAGAGTCATTTTCTCATAGACTTCTATACAACCAGAGGAGTCGCTCGTGAGATGGTGGAGGACTGAGCTCAGCTCGTTCCCTGTTCGTACCTCCTGTGTCTTCTTCACGTGTTCCTGATGTGTTCACCTGCAGCAGATGTGTGTGAACTGCGGCCGGGTGGCGATGAGCGAGTGTACGGGCTGTCACAAGGTCAACTACTGCTCCGCCTTCTGCCAGAGGAAGGTAAGACTCACCGGAGGGACCGATCAGCTTTTCATTTCACCGCATGTTCAAGAATGTCCTGACCAAAACGTGTAACGCGGATAATATAATATACAGAAATAACCACACGTGTGATTCTAAAACAATGTGACAGACGTTGATTTATGAACTCATATGGAAGAAGATACACAAGCAGACATTACATTAGCTCTATTTATTAGCTATTAGCAGCAGTTAGCTGTTTGGAGACTTTACATGGTCATATTTTGTACGTGTGTGTGTGTGTGTGTGTGTGTGTGTGTGTGTGTTATGGTAACTGTAATACTGTAGTATTAGATGAGGGTAAATATGATGATTCAGAAAATAGCACAGATTTTTATCTGTAGGTTTAAAGATTAAACATGCAAAAATGTATAAATAGCTTCATCTCAATAGTAAAAAAGAAACATGAATTTAAACAATCTGCAGAGAATCACAGATTTTTCTTTTTCCCCTACTGCAGGACTGGAAGGAGCATCAGCACACCTGCTGTCAATCATCAGGGGGCGTGTCTGTCCAGGAGGAGGAGCCACTCATGGACATGGACAAAGTGAAATGAAGGTTGTTTCGTCTGACAGGAAGTCCTTATATGGTGCGAAGAGGAGCGGAGTCTGTTTTAAAGGCTTACAATCTCCTCACTGGAGCTTTTATTGTGAAGGTTTTCCACCAGATCAGACAGGAAACGACGGTCTGTGAACTCCTGAGAGATGACCTCATCGTATAAACTTAAATTAATGTTTGTGGAGAGAAGTGGGATCACGAGTTTCACGACCAGTATGCTGTTTCATGAAGCAAGACAAGATGGTTTCGGGCTTTAACTAAATGTTACTTTTTTATTATCAATTAATCTCTCAACATTTTATGAGTTAATTATTTTATTAATAATTACATTTAATTTATTATATTTAATTTTATTATATGTTTTTTGCTACCTGTCCAGGTTAATAAAGTTCAGTAGTATTCTAGTAAAAATACTCCGTAGCTTTTCTGTTTTTGACATATATACATATATATACATATATATATATACAGTATATATATAGATATACATATCTATATATGGCTGGAAAGTGTGGCTGTCCATACTTTTGATCTTGTGTATCCGGTTTGTCAAAGTCATTTATATTTTTTTATTATGACACGTTTCCCCTCCGGTGAACTTGAACAAATAAATGAATTTAATTTAATAAATAAAGTGTTTTCTACAATATCTTTAAGAGCCTCTCCATTGATTTATTATCATTACAATTACGATTTCTGTTTCACATTTGTACGTATATTATCTGCTTTTATATTGAGTTAAGCTGCAGAAGACGGAGTTTAGTTTTTAACACCTCTGACAGGATGACATTTGATTCTCTGCGTCTCCGTCCCAGCGGCGCTCAGGTGTCTGCTGCTGCTCACGGACAGATTTCTACATAAGTCTTACACCAACAGTCCTTGTAGATACTGATGGAGGACTGAATCCGAGGCTGTGTGGACATTATGTTTGAGTTTAAATACTCTTTTTAGTATGAAAATCTCGTTTTGTTCCTCGGACTGCCGAAGTCTCATTTTCTGATAAACTTTGTAATCGTAAAAGTAACATCATAATAATAAGAGCTGTGGATTTCCCCCAACTCTTTAACTGGAACCACGTTGAGGATCTAATTTTAAGTATAATTTTGAGGTACTTACTGCATTTTGATTCTTATACTTATACTTTTTACTTGAAGGCCGGCTTGTTAATCATTTACTACATTCTGACAGCATTCAATGAATCAAATGCTCTGACATAATTCAAAAGGTATTCCCTTTTACACTCATTTTATGAACAAAGGTTACCGTTTACCATATTTTAGTTTTTTGGATACCTGTTAATTCATATTTTTATACTTGTATTCTACTTCAATCAATTTAAAACTGATTGGAATTTCCAATTTAGTGTGCCTTCACTCTTTCCTGTAACATCTATCAACTGTCCACACAAAGATATTGTAGATTTCATATCTGTAGCATCAGCGTGGTCTGCAGTCCCTCCACAGTGTCTCTTGTCTCCGCTTTGTGAAACGCACCAACCAGAGGGACGACCTGAACATTTCGTCCCTGAACAGGTGAGCGTGTAGCGTAGAAAACTCTTCACATCTGGAGTTGTTCCTGTTTGCTTGTTGTCCTTTACAAACCAAGTCTCCTGGAAACAATACGGAACTAAATTGTCATCTCAATTAAATTATGATGAAAATAGCTCGATGCTCAGAGCCCAAACAAAATACCAGTGGTGGAGGAAGTATTCACCTCCTTTACTTCAGTAGAAGTTCTAATACCACACTGTGAAAATACTGAACTACAAGTAGAAGTTCTGCATTCTAAACCTAACTAAACTAAAAGCATCAGCTAAATGTACATGAAGTAAAAGTACTTATAATGCAGTAAAATGTACAGGAGTAAAAAGTACAACATTCACCTCTGAGATGTAGTGAAGTAAAAAGTATGAAGTTGCATGAAGTGGAAATACACAAGTACAATACCTCAAAATTGTAGTTAAATACAGTACTTGATTAAATCTAAATAAAGACAAATCCAGTTAAAACTTTACTTGTTTTTATTGTGTTGAGGATCAGCAGAGAGGACTTTATGAAATACAAATAACACGATACAAAACGTTTCTTCTCTGATCACAGCAGCTGAATGTTTCATGATCAGATTTTGTTGATTCATTTTTAGCCAATATGAATCAAGAATTCATCTTTAATTTACCTCTGAAAACATACCAGACAGAGATCCCTTGATTATTCTTTTAATTTGAAAATGATTAAAACTAAAACCCTTAAAACACCTTTTTTTTGATAAGTGGTTCATGACTTTATCCAATAATTTGTTCCAGTATTCATAAGTTATTATATATACAATAATCAAACAATAAAACATGTTAATTTGGCACCCAGATATTTAAGGAATGTTTAAATGCTTCTTATTCCTGAGTGCATTGTTTTTGATGATTCAACAGTGTTGAAGGCAGGTTATGCAGTTATTAGAATGAATTAGACGACATTAGATAATATCAATCAGTGGCTTCATGTCTGTGTGTTGGAGTAGAAAAACATTTACAGACAAATAGAAAAAACCCATTGATCAGAATGTGAAGAATCAATAATGTTTACACCGTAAATCACCAATAATATAGATTTGTTACATTAAATGAAAGAGTCTCTGTAGAACATCAAGTGTTTGTTCTACTCAGTGTGATTGACAGGAGAGATGATCAGAGGAGCAGAGTTTTTACCACCATAATTATTACATGGACTAAATAATGGGTACACTCTTAGCCCGAACTAGTTGACTTTACTAGAAAACCGCGTGGAAACCCGTTGCCTCAAACCAATTAAGTTTTTACAAATGGAGGAACTAAACAGATCTAGTGGTGTTAACATAGAACCTTAATGAATGCAGTAGACAAATTTAAGCCCACATTAGTAATCTTTACTAAAAATCATTAGTTCACTTGAATTATTTCTTTTCTTTAGTGTAAGTTTAATGAAATAACTATTTTAAGTTCAACATACATAAGCATATATAGACAAATCACTAATATAACATTATTTATTGCTACTTAAGACCATTAGTTTATTTAAGTAATGTCTTTACTTTTAATTAAATGAATTATACTATTTGATTTTGAGATTTAATGTATTGTTTCAAGAAAATTGTACAGAAGGAAAGAAATTAAACAATACATTTGAATTTTCCAATGTGTTTTATTTTTTCAAAACTGCATTGTAACAAGAAATTCCAACTTGTCGAGAGAAGAAATGCAGCATTACACAGTAACTGTGCCATGTGAATGACTATTCACATGCAGACATTTCAACTTGACTGGATAAGGACAGAGGAACTGGGTTAAACATATCGAAACAACTGAACACCAATATGCAGTCCTGAGCATACACTGTAAAACACAAGTGGTGGAACATTCCTACTCATTCAACATAAACTTATAACATAATTCAAAATAAGTATCTTAGTACCGTAGTTAAACATTTCCTGAGAGTCTTTGGTGACAAAGGGGGATTAAAACCATGTGAGGCTTGGTTTGGAGGGGCTAGCAGACCCCACAGTTAAGGTGTCTCTGCATATAAGACCTAAACAGACAGCAAACTCTGCAATGAATAGTATCAAAAACAGGATTTTAAAACATCGCATGTATCACATGTATAACACATACATGTTTAGGCTTGTTCAGTAGGGATGCTGACTGTGGCACGCCTCCTGGAGCTTCCCCTGTCTGCTGCCAGGTTGAACCACCTCATTGCTGTTTCACACTCATCATCTGTGGCGGCACGTGAGACATGATTCTTTCGACGGCATCTGTAATCACAAGCAGATCATACAAAATCCCATGAGCCCTCAGTGGAACATATAGCAGACATGCAGTCTAAAAGCTAGTGGCTGTCTGGCATGTAAAGGTTTGCTATGCTATATTCAGAGCTAATATATCATATAACTATTATGTGAAGATATAGTCGAGTAATATCTACCTGAGCAGAGAATGAAGTTGAAGTTGCAAAGAGAATTTGTAAGTTTGAACACCACCTAAGACCTCTGGGTGACTTCAAATTGTTTTCATTAAATATTAGTTACTTACGCAGGAGCAAAGTCTTCGACTCCATCTGGCTGAAGGACTTTTTCCCATTTATCCCTTTCCAGTTCATTCTCTTCCCAACATCACCGTTGAACATGCGGGCAAGGTTGTTCCATGTAACCCGTTTTGTGTCATGTCCTCCGATGGTTGCCAGGGAGGAAATCTAAAATGGATCAAAAAAGTACTGTTAACACTTTACAGAATGTTTTTTCTACAATTTCACTCTTAAAATCATGCTTTTAAACATATTTTAAAAAGGAAAGAGAACTTACCAAACAAAGGCTGGCCTCGAGGTAGATCAGTTGCTCTCTCAGGTTTGTCTGAGTTCAGGAGGAAAGGTGAACCTCCCACCCCATTGTATTGTATGCCCCCTGTTGCCTGGGTCCTAATGGTAGGCTGCCGGTTACCTGCCTGCAGTATTTGAACGGGGGAAAAAGGCGCGTTTGATGTGCGGATACCCCGGTGTCCGCAGTGAGTCCGCTGTTTGACGGTGCGCGATCCGGGGTCGACCTGAGTCGACTTATGAACTCACAATATGTACACTTCCATTGCATCTTCACAAGAACCTGTGAAAACAAGAAGAAAACTATTGGCTCAACTTTCAGTTCAACAACCCAGTTCCAGTAACATTAACTCCACTGCAAAACGTTACCCAGCCTCTGCTAATAACCAACTAATGACCTCGTGCCTTGAGAAGCTAGCTAATTTACTGCTATAAATGCAATAAATAACTCCTGTGCAACCTAACCAAGCATCATTTTGAAAAGCTAACGTAACTTAACGTTATTGTCAGCTAGCTTAAAACACAGCACACGTGTTAAAGTTATAAACGACCCACAGAAAATCGTTAGCATGCTAACACTCAGCTAACGTTAGCGTTTAGCTTACTTGTTGAAATAAATGCTCCCAGAATGATATCTAACGTTACAGTCAATATGGTGAGAGTACACACTCACCATTCCACTTGGTTCAAAGTTGTTGCAGAAGTCCCGCAGCTCCGTCAAAGCCAGGATAGGTGTCGCGCTCGGACGCAGGACGAGCAGGCTCGTCACTGCGCTGCACACGGCACTAATGCTTAATCGAGTGAAATTCAAACGGGCCCCTCCCCTCCCCTCCCCTCCCCCCCCTTACAGAAACGTAACCTGCCAAGTTATCTCTGCTAGAACATGATCAGTGCACTCACTATTTCAGTTGATTAGTGCAAACTACTAAATAGATTTAGTAATGACACAGTTGTTTTACAAAACACGCAAGTATAAGCAATGACTACTGAAAAGTTTAATTTGAAATCAATTCGGGTTTAGAGTGTAGAGTTTCTCAGTGAAGCAGCAGCCAGTAAAGGAGTAGATAAGAGCTGCAGCATCAACGTCATAGAAGGAGACCAGACCCTCCTCATAGTCCACAAACACCCCCACCTTCTGAGGCTGAGGCTTCAGAGAGAGACGGACTGAAGGGTCAGCAAGAGCTTCGTACTCATTCTTATTACTCAACCACATCGTCCAGTAACCTTTCTGAGGAGTCGGTGTGATGCTTCCCTTCCTGTTGATCGACTCTCTGGCCACTCCTAAATACCACTGAGTCTTCCCTTTAACCTGAACCTCGTAGTAAAATCTTCCTGAAGAGAATCTCTGCTTTGCTAAGACACTAATAAAACAATCAAATCTCTCTGGATTGTCTGGAAGATTCTTACGTACGTCACCATGTTTAACTTGTTTTCCATCATCAGACAGAATAAGATGGCAATGTGCTGTATCAGGATCAAGTGTCACATCCACTGCAGACTGCTGGACCCTCTTCAGCTCGACCTCAAACAGCTTCTTCATCTGTTTACTGAGCGTCTCCTCCAGCTGATTCACAGCTCTCACCACAGTCCCCTCATGTGAAGGTGGACTGACTCTGACTCCTGTCCAGTTCTTGGTGGGTGGAGCAGTGTTCAGGGTCCTGAAGCTCTGGAGGAGGTGGAGGTGGTCTTCAGAGCGTGAGAGCTGCTCCACCTCAGTGCTTCTCTTCTTCAGCTCAGAGATTTCCTGTTCCAGCTCTTCGATGAAGCCTTCAGCCTGTTTCTCTGTCTTTCTCTGCTTCTCTTTGATCGTGTCGATGAGCTCGTTCATTCTTCTCTCGACAGACTCCTTCAGAGCGGTGAAGACCTGAACACCATCTGCTATCTCTCTGTCTGCATCTTCCTCACTGAGCTCCACTGAGTGTTTGATCTCCTGAATCTTCAGTCGTCTCTTCTGGATCATCTGCTGAATTTCAGTCTCAGTCTTCCCCAGCTCGGCTTTCTTTCCTTCATATTCTTCTTTCAGAGGAGCAACATCATGGTTATTGTGGTCTAAAACAGTGCAGAGCATGCAGACACACATCTGGTCGGTCTTACAGAACAGCTCCAGCAGTTTATCGTGCTCCGTACACATCCTGCCTTCCAGGTTCTCCACAGGGTCAATCAGCTGATGTCTTTTCAGACCTGATCTTGTCAGATGAGGCTCCAGGTGAGTCTCACAGTAGGAGTCCAGACACACCAGGCAGGACTTCAGGGCCTTCAGTTTGGTTCCAGTGCAGATGTCACAGGGAACTTCTCCTGGTTTGGCAGCTTGTTGCTCTGAGCTGCTGCTGCTGGCTTTCTGTTGAGCTGACTGTCTGAACTGAGCAGCCATCTCAGAGATGAAAGTATTGACCAGCAGCTCAGGTCTGGTGTATAAAACCTCTTCACAGTTGGGACACTGATAGGGGACATTAACATTCCAGTGTTGAGTGATGCAGGCTTTACAGAAGTTGTGTCCACATGGTGTGCTGACTGGATCAGTGAACACATCCAGACAGATGGAGCACAGAAACTGATCTTCAGTCAGCAGACAGCTGGCAGCAGACATATCTACAGTCTGAGGACAACAAATGTGGAAAAAAACTGTTAAAACATATCTTTTGATTACTTGTTAAATAAATCAAACTATGATTAGTATATAAGAAGAGTCATCCTGAGCCCTCTAAACGGCCGTGTTTGGAAGGCTGAAAATAAACCAGTTACCTACGTTTAGAGATGCCCTCCGAAACCTGGTTCCAACCAGAATCATGTAGACGTGGATCTCTGTAGTGATACCATCGTTATCATGGGCAACGTATCGTGATAGTATCGTGAGTTACTCTGTGATTCCCACTCTTTACTTTACATCACTGTCACGGTTTGAGACTATTTTCCAAAGATCAGACTGAGTTTGTTTGTGTGGTGGATTTGTTAAGACTAAACTAGTGAAGGTGGATCACTCTGCTTTTTGTTCTCTGTGGTTTAACATCACTTTTTAAGGCTGCCTCTGGCTGATCCCTGCATGCTGTCAGTCACTTACATGACTGTATGTTGTATTTGGGAATTAGCTGGTTGTTTGTTTATCAATAAATATATATATATAAATAATAATAATAAAAAAACAATGATAAACTAATCTGATGTCTTAAGCATTGCAGTGATAATATCCTAGACCGTCTGGTTCTTGTTAAAATCATAATTTAAATCAGTGAAATCACAAAATAATTCAATTTAAACCCCAAACACACAATGTGATCCCTTAATTATTGTCACATCACATATTAAATAAGATAATAATACGTCTACCCTGCTGTTTATATTAAAGTGAAATTATTTTGAAAGTAGACAGAACATTTTAAATGTTGAACAAACACATTTATAACAATTTACTTTAAAGCGTCTGAGGGAGCAGAGCAAAAGAAAAATAACTTTCTCTGTACAAAGATCTTTAGAGTCAAAGAGTCAGTTTGGACAAAGAGGAGGAAGAGAGAGGATGATGATGATAGAGAGCAGAGAATCAGACACATTAAATGTGCAGAATAAAAGATGGAAGCTAACTGCTCCGGACTGCAGGATCTTACAAATAATATTATTTCTACAACCCCCACGGCCTCCGATGGAGCTCAGTTAAACATTTGCTCTGAGTTGAACTTCCTGTCTGAGTAGAGCTGAGGTTTTGAGTTCAAACAGGAAACAGGTCTGTGAATTAGCTTAAGCTAATGCTAGCTGTGACTGTATTCTGTCTAACCTTTAACTAGTCAGAGTTCAGTCACTGTGGTTTAGTTTCTACCTCTGATGGTTTTATCTAAAATGACACATTTTTATGGCTTAATATTCTTTATAAGATAAAACAAGATGTAAAACAGTCAGATTCTGGTTTGAACTAAACTTGGACTAAATGTTTAGTGAGTGTATTTAGTCTGTCGAACAGTTTACTCACCAGAGTTTGTCAGAGACTCTGTTGTGTTGTTGAGAAGAAGCTGCTGGATTCAGTTGAATGTTTCTTTAGAGAGAAACAGAGAAACTTGTCTCGACTGCAGCTCTGCTGTCGCTCAGACTAACTTTACTTTCAATTCAGGAAATGTGACTTTGAAGTTCCTCTTTCAGTGTTGCTCCTCCTCTCAGTGAGGGAGGGGTGGACGAAGTATTCCGATCCTTAACTGAAGTAAAAGTAAAAGTACTAATACACACACAAAATACTTCACTAAAAGTTAAAGTCTTGAATTGAAAACTTACTTTTATATCTGATGTTTCTGGATTAATATTCCTGCTGCATTAATGTATATGTTACATTTTCACTCCTTTATATCCTGTTGGTTAGTTGAATCTACATCAATGCATCATATCGTTGAATCAACATCAATGCATCATATTCTATAAGTTCATCATGTTTGTAGCGTCTCTGTCCTGTGAGAACCACGTATCTCTAAAAAGAACAAACAGTCTGTTTTCAACTTTGTGACGATGCATTTTCCAGCTGATCTAAGAGGCTTTTAAAGAGTTTATTTATCTGAAGAAGTAGAAGGATTTTATCAACACACAAAGGAACACTTCATCCTTCAGTTTATCACAAACATTCATCATCAACACATAAAGGAACACTTCACCCTTCAGTTTATCACAAACATTCATCATCAACACATAAAGGAACACTTCATCCTTCAGTTTATCACAAACATTCAACATCAACACATAAAGGAACACTTCATCCTTCAGTTTATCACAAACATTCATCATCAACACATAAAGAAACACTTCATCCTTCAGTTTATCACAAACATTCAACATCAACTCATAAAGGAACACTTCATCCTTCAGTTTATCACAAACATTCATCATCAACACATAAAGAAACACTTCATCCTTCAGTTTATCACAAACATTCAACATCAACTCATAAAGGAACACTTCATCCTTCAGTTTATCACAAACATTCAACATCAACTCATAAAGGAACACTTCATCCTTCAGTTTATCACAAACATTCAACATCAACACACAAAGGAACACTTCATCCTTCAGTTTATCACAAACATTCAACATCAACACACAAAGGAACACTTCATCCTTCAGTTTATCACAAACATTCATCATCAACACATAAAGGAACACTTCATCCTTCAGTTTATCACAAACATTCATCATCAACACATAAAGGAACACTTCATCCTTCAGTTTATCACAAACATTCAACATCAACACATAAAGGAACACTTCATCCTTCAGTTTATCACAAACATTCAACATCAACACACAAAGGAACACTTCATCCTTCAGTTTATCACAAACATTCAACATCAACACACAAAGGAACACTTCATCCTTCAGTTTATCACAAACATTCATCATCAACACATAAAGGAACACTTCAACCTTCAGTTTATCACAAACATTTAACATCAACACATCCGGAGATACGTGGTTTTACCTGGACAGGAAGGGGATGAAAAACTGTCATCTGAAGAGAAACTAAAGGAGTCAGACAAATGTAGTAAAAAGTACAATACTTACCTCTTAGATGTAGTGGAGCATAAAGGTGAGTCCATACAAACTCTTCTTCTTCCTCTCCAGGTGTATTCCTGATCCAAACATCTGAAGTTTCTGAAACTGACCGGATCTTTTAAACCACAAACACCACCGATCACAAACACACAGATCTTCACAGAACAACAAGCTTTTTCTTTGTGTGTGAAAACTTTTATTCTGAAAAGATGAAATTCAACATATAAAATCAGTCCCTGACAGCTGCATGATCTGATCCTCTGAAACAGTTTGTTCCTCAGATTGCAGCTTCTTCACAGGAAACACGGAGCTCAAACAAACTTTGCTGTTGTCACATGTAGAAAAAATTAAAACCTCACAGAGGATGGAAAAATTGGCAACGTACACGGATAACAGACACTATATCCACAGTCTGTAGCGTCTCTTGCGGCTGAAGAATCGTCCATGAAGCAGCAGCAGCAACGTCCTTAGTGGGCGTTCTTGGAGCAGCAGCGGTGCAGGAAATTTTTGAAGAACTTCCTGAACTCGGTGTTGAAGACGGTGTAGATGACGGGGTTGAGAGCGCTGTTGACGTAGCCGAGCCACGTCACCACGCTCATCAGGGCCGGTGGGACGTGGCAGTCCTGACAGCGAGCTCGCATCGTGTGGAGGACAAAGAACGGAGTCCAGCAGAACAAGAAGGCACCTGCAGGAGGAGGAGGAGGAGGAGGAGGAGAAGAAGAAGTAGAAGAAGAAGAAGAAGAAGAAGAAGAAGAAGAAGAAGAAGAAGAAGAAGAGTTTGTCTTGTAAGAAAGAAACACCAAGAATTTCACTTTTCACCTACTGACCAACTTAATTACATACCAAACTACTAACTTATCTATTAAACCTCCTATCTGACCCTGGATGGATTACCGAGCCCTCCTGGCCTTCAACTACATAATGTCACCCAAAGAGATTACCGAGCACAAACCATGAAGAGACTCAAAATAACCACAAAGGCTCATAAAATGACTTCAAAAAGACAACAAAAAAACAAAACTACAAAAAGATGAAAAAGAGCTGCATAGACACTCACGACTATGAAAAGACCAAAACAACTACGAATAGATACAAAACAACCTCAAAGAGAAACAAAACTACTACACAATACTTAAACAACTAGGAATAGATACAAAACAACCCCAAAGAGAAGCAAAACTACTACACAATATACTTAAACAACTAGGAATAGATACAAAACAACCTCAAAGAGAAACAAAACTACTACAAAATACTTAAACAACTAGGAATAGATACAAAACAACCCCAAAGAGAAACAAAACTACTACAAAATACTTAAACAACTAGGAATAGATACAAAACAACCTCAAAGAGAAACAAAACTACAACAAAATACTTAAACAACTAGGAATAGATACAAAACAACCTCAAAGAGAAACAAAACTACTACAAAATACTTAAACAACTAGGAATAGATACAAAACAACCTCAAAGAGAAACAAAACTACAACAAAATACTTAAACAACTAGGAATAGATACAAAACAACCTCAAAGAGAAACAAAACTACAACAAAATACTTAAACAACTAGGAATAGATACAAAACAGCCACAAAAAGACTAAAACTACAAATTAACAAAAAGCAACTACAAAGAACCACAAAACAACTGCAAAGAGACACAAAACATCTATAAAAACACTAAAGCAACTAGGAATACACACACAACAACCACAAAGCGACAAAACAGCCAGAGTGAGGGAAAACAACTACAAAGAGATACTAAATAACCACTGAGAGACTCCACAACCACAACATACTTTACAAACTAGGAATAATCACGAAACAACCACAAAAAGACTAAAATAACTACAAATTAACAAAAAACAACCACAGTGAGATACGAAACAATCACAAAGAGGTACAAAACAACTACAAAGAGAATGAAACAACTATGAATGAACACAAAACAACCACAAAGGGACTCATAACAACTGCAAGGAGGCACAAAACAACTACAGAAAGAGGCTGAACAACTTTTAAATGTATGTGTGGGGTGGTTGGATCTTTTTCATGTCTGTGCCCAGAATGTCTCATCATCATGTATCTAACCTAACTACCAATCTACCAACTTGCATTCAGACCTAATAACCGGATGCCACCTAATTGTCAGATTAGCTAATGAGGCACAGCTTCAACTTCTAACTGACCTGCCAGCCTAACTTCCCAACCGGTTCACCAACTTGCTATCTAAGCACCAATTTACCTGCCTACCTACAAATCTCCCTATTTCTCTACCTGTCACTCCACCAACCAAAATTACAGAAGAACAGACAAGTTTACTTGTTAATTGACTTTTTTTCCTGAATGAAGATCCCTGAGAGGATCATAACACCAAAGAACTGCATTACTGAATCTGATTCTGTTCACTCAGAAACCAGATCAGTTTGATTCATGCTAAATATTTTATTGGTCAGACAATTTGCAAATGAGATACCGTATTCATATTGATAAGTCCCTCTCTCAGGTCGCATTACTTAACTGTCAGATGAGCTAACGAAGCAGAGATTCGTGAGAACTACTTGCACACTGAAAATCGTGTCTGGCCAAGCTTTACGTAATGATTGGATTTCAGATTAGGGAGCTGCAGGATTAGCTGCAGTGTGCTAAAGGGACGCACTTCCACGTATTAGAACCAACACTGAACGCTATTAATAGGACGACCTTTTCTAACTGATGTGTTAGTGCCTCTGACTCGACATCAGAGGTGGAGGTGAGGCGTTCAGGTACGCTCAGCCTCTGACCAGATATCTGAGATGGAGATGAGGCGTTCAGGTATGCTCAGCCTGTGACCCGACATCAGAGGTGGAGATGAGGCGTTCAGGTACGCTCAGCCTCTGACCCGACATCAGAGGTGGAGATGAGGCGTTCAGGTACGCTCAGCCTCTGACCAGATATCTGAGATGGAGATGAGGCGTTCAGGTACGCTCAGCCTCTGACCCGACATCAGAGGTGGAGGTGAGGCGGCCAAGAAATACAGTGGGATTCATAGACTGTATATAAGAAATGGACGAAGTCATTGTGACGTCTCCCGTTGGTTCGGCGATTTTTTGCAACCTATGAACGGAGGTGACGATATTTGGACTGCGGAGGAGTGACACAAAGAGACCTCGAATACGTGTAAGGTAGCAGCAGCGACCTGTCAATCACAGTAGCCCCGTCCTAAAGCATCCCCTGCTTTATGGTCTGTTTGACTCTCAATGGACCATAATGTACTAAATGAACATCATGCTGTATTGAAGAAGACTTGAAACTAGAGATTGAGACCATAAACTCATGTTTACAATGTTTACTGAGGGAATAAATCAAGAGAGAAGTAGAGTCATTTTCTCATAGACTTCTATACAACCAGAGGAGTCGCCCCCTGGTGGACACTAGAGAGAATGCAAGTTTAAAGACACATCTGCATCGACTTCACTCAGCAGTAATACGATTGCTAAACAGGAAGTGAACTCACCCACAACAACAGGAAGCACCTTCATGGCCTTCCTCTCCCGGTTGTTGATCTTGGCCGTCTTCCTCCGGCGAGGGTCCGGGTTGAACTTGATCTCCGCAAAACTGACGGTCGGCACAAGGCCGTCTCTGTACCCTGATGAGTGGAAGGGCTTGTCCGGGGAAGGGAAGGCGGTCGGCTCGTCTGGATTATCCGTCATTTCCCGCTCTATGATGGGCGGCAGCGGTGGCGGCAGCGAGGCCAGCGGCGGCAGCGAGGCGGCGGCCTCCTGCAGCTTGCGGCAGGCCTGGATGCTGCTCTTCAGCTTGGCTTTCCGCGCCTCCTCCCAGCGCCGCAGGCCGCGGAACATGCCGCAGTACAGCAGCAGCATGATGGGACACGGGATGAAGAAGGAGCACACGGACGAGTACAGGACGTAGTCGTCGTTCTCCAGTTTACACTCGGTGGTGTCGCGGCCCGGCACGTTGTTGATGCCGAACATGATGGGCGAGGCCACCGCCAGGGCCACGATCCAGGTGGCCGACAGCAGCACCGTCTGCCGCAGGTCCACGTGCTTCCTGTTGTAGTTGAGAGGGATTAAGACGGCGATGAACCTGCAACAATAAGGGAGAGTTTACGATCGACTGCACCTGAAACAACAAACTGACAGCCTGGACTAACTGTGGAAAAAATGTATTCAGGATATTCATTTAAAATGTTTGTCAGGTTAGTGTTTGTGGCATTTTCTTTTATTCTCTTTTGTTCTTTGGAAACAACTAAATATTAAAAAGAGTCTGACACCCTGCCCCCTAGAGGCTGCATGGTTCATTACAGCCACCAACAATACCAACACAAAACATCCTGATGATTTAGATAATCTTTAGGCTCTTCTCATTTCTCGATTTTGTGCCTCCTCGTGTCACCCGGAAATCGATGTTTTACGACGTTTCAATCTCTGGAGGAGCTGTAAGCGAGGACACAACGGTGCATCCTTTGCGGAAGTCTTTTCTGCACCTTCTGGTGCACTGCCGGTATGTCGTATTTTCCCCCGCCTCCTCTGCTCGCATCTCTAATGGGTTAGACTAAGGCGCGAGGAGAAGAGGCGAGGTAAGGAATCCAGGACAACAAACTGGGAAATGGGAAACGCCCTTAGAGCCAGCACCAGTCTTTCTTCTTTGCTCAGGTCGACATTACTCCATTACGTATGTCTCTACGCGCTGCTATATTAATGCTCTGAATCCTGTATTAATCCTCTGGGGAGCAGGAACATGATGAGGAAATTTCAGCACGTTAGCTTGAGGTATGCAGGTGGCGCTAGTTTTCAACAGGATCTATATTGGACTTATGGACAGAAGACTTCTGACTGGCTGATACAACTTAATAACGGTCACTTCATTCAGAGGCTCCCCCCCTCAGGCCCCTGGTCCTGTGTAATCCGTCCCTGAATGGCAGCAGGTCATCAGTCAGTTTGCTGTTAAACCCATCCAACCTGCAGAGGGACCAGAAGCCCGTGGCCCGGTGGACTCTCTGCAGACCTTCAGGATCTGCTGAATTATTCTGAATCTTAAACCTCTAACTGCTGGCGGCGGCTACAAAAAGCTTCGGATCATCACCATCAGTCCACGTTAGCTTCACTGCCTCCATCAGTCTCTGACCTAATCGTATTTATCTGGAGTCACGACATCAGATTTGAGGAGCAGCTCCGATGTTTTCATCCGTCACCATCGGCCGACAGTTCGGATAATCTCATTGCGTCAAGCTAACGAGCGCAGAGCGAAGCCGGCTGTTCATCACCGTGAACGCAGCCTCCGATTTTTCTTCTTTTAGTTATTTTTACAGGAAACAGAGATAAAATGTCATCGTCGTATTTCCACATGTGAGTCAACTGTCTGACCCCGACGACCTTTTGGACGGAGAGCTGAAGCTCTCAGTGTGGTGTCCCGTAGGTCTGTGGTTTAGGAGTAATCGGCTGGTCGACCCGGACCAGAAGGCCGACTAAAAGCTCCGGTGAGGAGTTACGGCTGATCTTTGACTCTTCGGTCTCCTCTGATGTTTCTGCAGGGTTTTTGTTTGTGCTGCAAAGCTGCAGATTTACATCTTCACTTCGGAAAATTCACCGTGATGTAAAACAGCTCTGGTGAAACATACACTCAGATCTTTCACATTTTATGTTTCCTGGACTAATTCATTAAACCCCAACGATGACTGCATCTGTTTTTACTCACATTGGCAGAATGTCGGTCTTTCTTTCTGCCTCTGAAATATCATACAGACATTTTAATTCTCCAGGCGATGAATCTTAATAATGTTGGTGATCACGTGACTTTCCCTCTAGCGCCACCAAGAGGTTGTAATTTGTGCTTTTGAGTGAAACATCTCGATGCATTATTATGAAATTTGCTGCACGCTTTCATGTCCCTCTCAGGTGGAATTGTAATAACTATGAAAACAAAGATTTGGACTTTTACTGGCAGGTTTGATTGGCTCTTAACTTTTGAGTCAGACGAATGCTGACGGACTTTGCCTCTTTTGAATCTTAAGTTGCAAACACTAATAATTACCAAGAGAAGTTTTATAAAGTCTGGTCGCCTTTAAAATTATATCAATAATAATATTTATTTATTGATTCATATATTTTTTCTCTGAAATGACCCATTTTGCATCATGAATATTTTTAGTTTTTGGTATATTTTGATACTTTTGTACTTTAATTAAAGTAAGATTTTGAATGCAGGACTTCTAATTGTAAGAGTATTTTTACACTGTGGTAGTATTACTGTAACAAAGATCAGAGTACTTCTCCCACCACTGACTACAGAGCACAAACCACTTAAAAACTTACAGCAGGTCGAGCGTCAGACGGACGACTGCTGATATCAGCATTTAAATCCTGTTTTCACAGACTGACCGGCTGAATGGTTGCGTGTACCTGTGCAGGTGAGCACTGACCTGTCGATGCTGATGGCGCAGAGGTTGAAGATGGAGGCGGTGCACAGCATCACGTCCATGGTCATCAGGCCGTCACAGACGGTGGTGCTGAGGGTCCACACGCCGCCCTGGAACTGAAAGAAACGCGCTCAGTACGTTCACTCTAACGCAAGATTAACATACAAACTACGCACACAACAAACATAAAGTCAAATAAAATACAGACACATTGAAAATCTGGAAAATAAATAAATAAATAAATACACTAATGCAAATGAAAAAAGTGATTAACGCATAATGAATAATAAATACTACAATAATAAAATAATGCACACATATATTAAATTAATGAATAAATTATACACAAACAGACAAAAATGTGAATAAATAATCTATAAATGTGCAAATATACAAAACATGAATAAATACTACGAATTTAATAAAAGTACAAATTAACAAATAGATAACATAAATAAATCTAATAAAATAATCCATTTAAAAAGTAAATCCTTTAAAAATCAGAATGATAAAACAAATAAATGCATGAATGCAAATTAAAATTATGTGAATAAAATACTTCAATGAGCATATGAACACAAAATAAATAATGCAGTGGAGTATTTTGACGTCGTAGTACTTTTACCTCAGTAAAGGGCTTCATAATACTTCTATATAATAAATCTATAACAATTTAATTACTTTACTTTTTGAGGTCAAATGTTTGTCGGACAATAAAAACAAAAACAGTTTGAATTACAAACCAAACAAAAGATAAACTGTGAGGAGGAAACAACCTGATGAATGGATTCAAACACAAACAAAAGAATGAAGGGAAACTAAGGAACACGGACACGCTGTCATTGTTATTTGTGAGGCCCCTTTAGCTGACCTCGGACCCCACAGCTGAGCTGACCTCCGGAGGAATGTAAGTGTGTGTCTGTTGTTCTCTGACGTACAAAGACTGCAACAGCACAAGTGTTCATTAAGTGTTCATTTACATTAAGTGGATCTCGTTAATGAAAAAGAGGATTTCCTGCCTCCATCAGTCAGCTTGTGCTACCTGCATGGTTAAAAGGTTTTTCAAAAACAAAAAAGCATGAAAGCATCACTTCGGGTCTTTAAAGGTATTTCTAAGGAATGGCTTTTGTGTCATTTGGTCAATTTTTCCTCTTAAAAACTCAACAAGGAAATTAAGCTCTTAAAATACCTAAATATGTTACAATTAATGAGTTGCCCCCTTAAAAAACGATTAAAACACAATTAATGATGAATTATAGCGATGAAGGTATTCAGCTTCGTAGTGACAGTTTTCCTGCCGACTGAAGTTCTGAATCATTTTTTGACGACCTTAATGGAAATAGATGAAAAACAAACAACGTCCACTCAAGGTCCATCTGTTCGCGTGTCTTTGAGCGTTTGAAGGTAAAACGATCTTCACCGGCACTGAAGGCCGGCTTCTATCAGCACAGAGGACGCGTCGTGCTCAGGATATAATGAGGTTACACCACCATTCAGAAAACCACTTCATCTGCTGAAGAGCTTCATTGACTGTGTGATTGAGTCTCCAGAACAAGCCAGTAAATAGATGGCTCTTCATGAGGCCATTCACGTTTTCGATTTTTGCTAACTGTAGTCCTCCTAAACGCTTGGCACAAGTTTCAGTCGGTTGCAATCTGCAACCTCACCGCTAGGCCGCTAAATCCGACACGCTTCACCTTTAGCAGCAAACAACTATCGTCTATGTAAAGATATAATGGAGTAACGTCTACCTGAGCAGAGAATCAATGTCTTTCTCCCTCTGAGCGTGTTGTTATCGGAGCTTCTCTTTCCTTTGTTGACATAACCGGGTCGTGCTTTTAGTGCATGTGAGCGTGCACGACTGGTTAGCTCACGGCCGCCGCTCTGCACTGTGCTCATACGGTGGTAACAGCTGATAACGTCTTTGCCGACAAACGGCGTCATGGTGGAAGCGAAGCGGCCGCCCACCGGTTCCCCCTCAAGTCGACACTGTTAGCTCTGTCAGCGCTGTTAGCACCGTTAGCTGTCGCCATGTTGAGAGCCGTGTGGAGGCAAAAGATATGCTCGGAACTCCGTACTGAATGTAGTACAAGTACAACAATATTAGCATCAAAAACTACTTAAAGTACCAAAAGTGAAAGTACTCATTATGCCAAATGGCCCATTTCAGAAAAATATATGTAAAAGTTAATGACCAGCAAGTGGGTCATTATTGCGAATAAACCCTGACAGGGTGAGTATTTTATATACAGCTAGTTCAATCTATAATAAGAATTCACAATTTAATAGTTGATTTATATTTCGTATTAACAAAAGTAGAAGTAAAAAATAGCAAAAATCAAGTACAAGTATCTCAAAATTGTACTTCAGAGGCTGTAATAGTGTTCACTGAATGTTTGCCTGTGTTATGTTTATTGTTCAGGTTTGATTTGAGTAAAAGTTTCTTTGAGTTAAATTGTTTTATTTATTAGTTATGAGGCTCACAAAGAGCTCATCGTCGTTATCACTTTCATCATAAACCTCACAGATGTCCCTGATTAATTGTGTTCCTGTTATCGGATGTGACGCCTTCACAATTCTAATAAAATACAAACAATTATTTTAACAAATTGCAACATTATTGCAACATTAAAGCGATGAAAACATTGAAGCATAACACAATTATAACACAGTAACATAGTGTAGATTATTCTCAAATATTGAGTACTTTTGGTACTTATGTGTATTTTGATCCTTTTACTTGAGAACAATTGTGACTCCATGACTTTTACTCGTACCAGAGTATTTGTACACTGTAGTATTGCTACTTTTCCTCATGTCACCATGCCAGCAGAACTTCACCTCATGTCTATTTGTTTACTTGTTTCTCAATGTTTAGTCACACTTTTATAAACACAAATGAATCACAGCTAATGCAGACCGTCCTCTCTTTTAGGTTCAGGTTCATATTGATCCCATGTGAAATTAAAACTCTTAATTCTAAGAAACAATAAACTTTCTCTTTGTTCAAACTCAGCCCAGCACTTCCTCTTATCCCGGTTCTTATTGCTTTTCTCATCACTTTTAATGTCTTCCGTTGGGTTTTCATAGTTGTTTTTATGTTTTTAATATCGGCTTGCTGTTAAAAATAATTCCCTCAGTAAAGATCTGGTCATAAGGTCACAAGATGAAACTGTACCTGTTGTGACCATCTAAAAAAAGGAATTGTTGTTAAAAAATGTTTACCTTAAAATCCCATTAAATTACCAGTAGGCCACAGTAATTTATTGATGTACTTTAATGGGATGATTAATGGATAAATTAATGTTTATTATATATATCAAGGGTAACAACCATATAGCCTTAAAATGACCAATTAGCCAAATGTATGGTTTACCTGCGTGGTTTTTAAGGTGTAGAACTTCTTACCAACCCCTGACGACCAAATGACATGACCACCATCCTTTGACTTAGACCTTGAAATATCAGTTTCTGTGATGACTTCCGGGCTTTTAAGTTACTTTTGAGAGATTTTTACCATTTAAAAACTTGATATAAGCAGATACCATTAAAACCCCCTTAATGTACTGAGCTAGACGACACACTGATAACAGAGAAAACATCTGTCTAATGTTTTTTTTGTCAGCAGCAGCTAATTAATGTTAATTACTGGGAAAGGCATGCACCCCTTAGAATTTACATAATTTGATCATTAAGGCGTTTTAAAGGGGTAATGTGAAATGTAATGGGTTCGTAGAATATTTCAGATTCACGTGGAAGAATGTCAAGCACCCCTTAGATAAAGATGTTTTTAAAGGTTATTGCTTTTCTAAATGAGTGGACAAATTAAGGGAACGCTGGTCACCTTAATTTAAATGAAGGTGTTTGGTGTGATTTCAGGGGTAAATTAAGGGTTATTTGGGTCATTTAAAGGTTTTTGGAGTATAACAAAGTACCCTGAACTCACGTGTAGGCTAATATTTCAACAGACAGCGTGGTGCGGTTGATCTCACCTCGGAGTAGACGAAGAGCGGCAGCACGAGCACCGCGAGCATCAGATCCGCCACCGCGAGACTGACGATGAAGTAGTTGGTGGTGGTCTTCAGCGCCTTCTCGGTGAACACGCTCAGACACACCAGCAGGTTCCCGCAGATGATCACCACGATCAGCAGCACACCGAACAACAGAGCCGGCACGTTGTGTTCCCCCGCGGCCCCTTTTGGAGCCGCCGCCGCGCTCAGGTTGGCCGCCATCTCCGCCGCGGCTCCTCCGCTCCGTCCCCGGTCCGAGCCACAGCAGCGCGGCCACCGAGCTCTCATGAAGGCCGGGCCGGACACCGGTTCCCGCACTTTGGTCTCATCATGTTGTCACAGAGTCAAGACTCTAACGTGGAGCTCCAGAGCGCTCCGGTGCGCACTTTACGCAAACAAACTCCGCGTAAAACCGGATGGAGACAGGTTGAGTTTGGTTTTATCCACAAAATAAAAACACGCATTTACACCGCTAACTCATAATTGTTAAACAAGTGCTCATAAAGTTCTGTTTGTCCTCTTGAAAAAAACATTTTGTGTCGTGAAGATGACAAAACAGATTTGATCAAAAGCGCAATAAAAATCCTCACATCATGAGAAAGTGGAGGAGGAAGTCCATGTCTCCTCTGTTAAAAGCTCTGTTGAAGAGTGACGACCAAGCGGGGCGTCTCTGCGGTCAAACCGCGGTGAGTGTGTCGGACTGCGGGTGTTTACCTGCAGCCTGCTAAAGGCCACTGGGGCCAAATTAGCCGATTAAAGCCGCTTATCAGCTGCGCTTTACGGTGTCCTTCAGTCCTTGAGCTCCAGCAGGACAGTCTGTCTATCTGACTGTCTGCCAGTCTGTCTCTCTGTCCGTGTGTGTGTGAGAGTGTGCGAGTGTGTGTGTGTGCGCGTGTGTGAGGTGACGAGCGCCCGCTGCAAAAAATATCCACAACTTCATTTAACAGTTAATTAAAGAGGGCAGAGAGGTGCAGTAACAAGAAGCGAATATATATAATACACAATATAATATAATACAATATATAGGCTACACATACATCTTTAAACGGCATTATTTCACTTTAGAGGTGTAATTAAAGGCATTTAATGGGATTTTTTTTTAATTCCTGGTAGATTAGGATTATGACACATGATTATACACAGATCATGAGTGCTTCACAATAGACATTTGTCGATGTGCTTTAGTTTCATGTCTGGCGGTTTGTGTGCTCATAATCTGTTCATTCCTTTGGAAAACACGACAACTAAACCCCTTAATTTCCAGCCTTTAATTAACAAGTAAATTACTCCTGAAAATGGACCAAAAGCATGAAAGCAAACCCTGAATATTCACTTTTATTCAAAATGTAGGTCATGTAAGAGAGTTGTTTTATTTACGCCTTTAGAATATCCTTAAACCATGGAGATAAACCATTAACCATCTTCATTAAGATGAAAATTCAGATATGTTTTTAATGTTACTTGGTTTATTAAAAAGAAATTCTTCTGCCAATTCAAAACTGCTTAAATAATGCCGATGATTCAGGTAAACTCCTTTAATATTTAATATTTTAACAATGTGATAGAAGACACATACATCGGGTAAAGAGGCCACTTGTGTGTCATTTATTACAATATGTGAAATAAAGTTCAAACCAAAGCCTCTTTAGGATCAAAGAGTTTCAAAGTAAAAGCCTTCAATACTCTTGGAGAGATTTGGAGGTTTGAACAGGTTGACATTTTTTGCAGTGCAGAGCGAAGGACTAAACTGAGCAGGGAGCTGCTGGGTTTACAGGAGGAATACCCCCCCCCCCCTTTAGTGAGGAGCAAACTGCAGGAATCCTCTGCTACCGTTTAGTCTCAACATCTGGATTTATTTATATGAAGAGATTAGACTCACATCATGGAGGCTGATTACAACCTGAGTGAAACTAAACATTTTCATGTTGTGGACATACGATCATGTAAGTACGATGGCTAGGGTGGTTGCACAGTGGTTTCTGGCATTGAGTCATGGCTAGGGTGGTTGCACAGTGGTTTCTGGCATTGAGTCATGGCTAGGGTGGTTGCACAGTGGTTTCTGGCATTGATACATGGCTAGGGTGGTTGCACAGTGGTTTCTGGCATTGAGTCATGGCTAGGGTGGTTGCACAGTGGTTTCTGGCATTGAGTCATGGCTAGGGTGGTTGCACAGTGGTTTCTGTCATTGATACAGTTAGGGTGGTTGCACAGTGGTTTCTGGCATTGATACATGGCTAGGGTGGTTGCACAGTGGTTTCTGTCATTGATACAGTTAGGGTGGTTGCACAGTGGTTTCTGGCATTGATTCATGGCTAGGGTGGTTGCACAGTGGTTTCTGACATTAATACATGGCTAGGGTGGTTGCACAGTGGTTTCTGGAGTTGATACATGGCCAGGGTGGTTGCACAGTGGTTTCTGGAGTTGATACATGGCCAGGGTGGTTGCACAGTGGTTTCTGGCATTAATACATGGCTAGGGTGGTTGCACAGTGGTTTCTGGAGTTGATACATGGCCAGGGTGGTTGCACAGTGGTTTCTGGAGTTGATACATGGCCAGGGTGGTTGCACAGTGGTTTCTGGCATTAATACATGGCTAGGGTGGTTGCACAGTGGTTTCTGGAGTTGATACATGGCCAGGGTGGTTGCACAGTGGTTTCTGGCATTAATACATGGCTAGGGTGGTTGCACAGTGGTTTATGGAGTTGATACATGCAGGGTGGTTGCACAGTGGTTTATGGAGTTGATACATGCAGGGTGGTTGCACAGTGGTTTATGGAGTTGATACATGGCCAGGGTAGTTGCACAGTGGTTCCTGGCATTAATACATGGTCAGGGTGGTTGCACAGCGGTTTATGGAGTTGATACATGGCTAGGGTGGTTGCACAGTGGTTTCTGGCATTAATACATGGCTAGGGTGGTTGCACAGTGGTTTCTGGCATTGTTAGGGTGGTTGCACAGTGGTTTCTGGCATTGATACATGGCTAGGGTGGTTGCACAGTGGTTTCTGGCATTAATACATGGCTAGGGTGGTTGCACAGTGGTTTCTGGCATTGATGCTAGGGTGGTTGCACAGTGGTTTCTGGCATTGTTAGGGTGGTTGCACAGTGGTTTCTGGCATTGATACATGGCTAGGGTGGTTGCACAGTGGTTTCTGGTATTGCATGGCTAGGGTGGTTGCACAGTGGTTTCTGGTTTTTATACATGGCTAGGGTAGTTGCAGTGGTTTCTGACGTTGACATGGCTAGGGTGGTTGCACAGTGGCGTCGTTTCATACAGGTAACAGTGGTCTCCTGGCTGAGAGATCGCTGGTTGTAAGTCTTGTTGGACACATCCTCCTCCATGCCAGCCCACAGTAAACGGTCTGTCTCATCATTTAAAACTATGTAACTAGCTCCGACCATTGCATTGTCACATGGATACATTTAATTTGTGTGTGCGGCGCAAAATAAGATCCTAATAGACTTTCCATTGGGGTTTTTTCCCTTATTTTTTGGGTGTTAGCATGCCGCCACTGCGGTTTTTCTTGAATTAGCATACAAAAATAAAACAGTAGTAATGACAGAAATATTAGATGTTTTAATCAGTGTGAAAGTTCACAGTTCCTTCCGTTAAGAAATAAGAGTTCCTTCCAGTTGTCTAACAGGAGGCAAGAAATAGGTCACGCTGAGTCCCTGAGGGAAAACGCGCTGATCAAGCAGACAGGCTGTCGGTCTCCTCCGCTTCGTGGTTTATGTTCATCTGACGTATGAACGGGTGTTAACGAGTCCATGGGATTCACATTCAGAGCTCAGCTGCTGTTTTAACTCAGTCAATCAGAACTCATCGCTGCAGGCCAGACTTAACGTGTGAACATCAGTCTTCCTCTCAGGAAACACGAGCTGCGATGAAATGAAATGATGCAGTCACGTGACCTCACCTGTTTCCAGGTGACACTGTCTTGGTGCAACTTCCTCAGTGTTTTTCTAAAATCAGAACAGTGATTTGAAGGAAACTAACTTTGATATGCTTTCGATTTGTATTCTTCTTATGATTAAAAAACGTGACGGAACAGTGATTACAGTTTAATTCACAGTGTTGCTCAGTCAGCCAGTATTTTCACACTGCTTTCACATGTCATTTTCATACTGCCGCTGCCCTCCAGTTTGCTTCAGGATCCAACAGATGCTTAAACATCCTCTTCCTCCTCTTCCTCACCCTCCTGCCTGTGGCTGAGAGCAGAAGGAGCAGAGTAAAGAAAAGAGGAGGGAGCTTCATTGCCGTTTAGTCTCATAATCTTTTCAGCAACGTAAACAGCTGCAACTTGAGCGTCACTGTTGACTTTTAGCTCTTGTAACACTCTTCTTCCCAGAACCTGACATTTAAAAAGAAACGACAGCAGGACTTCCTGTTTTTGCTCTGTTTTGTCGGAGTGACTTCAGAGGTTGTGGGAAGGAGTTGATCTGATGTTGTTATTGATTTTCTATCAGGTGTTCTCTGAATCACGGTCCCTGCTGAGACCGACACAAACCGCTCGGTGGTCAAATCGCTTTGATAGTTCTTCAGTTTGCTCCACTGTAGCAGTATGAACCCTTGTTGTTCTATTTTGACATTTTGTATTTAACTAATCATGAACAGCCTCCATGGAGACTGTTGAGGGCCTGGACTCTGACCCTGGTCTGAAGGTGTTTTTTTAATGTGAGGCCTTGTTATGATGATGGATCAGCTGGGCAGTGATTTCATCCAAACCTCAGAAACATTACACAACTCCTAAAACCTAATGAGGGTGCCACCACGTTACCACTAGGATTTTTAAGGACCACTAGAACCTTGTTAGAGAACTAAGAGCCATTGGAACCATTGGAACCATTGGTTTTAATTTGTGGCAGCAGAAACGAGGCGGCGGCTCCCGATGACATCGACTCAGCCTCCGTCTGATTTACATCCTCCGATGACTGAAACTGATCACATGAACCTGCTGGAATCTCTGGATACACTCTGTTGTTCTGATTATATTTATGATCTATAACATGATCTGGAATATCATCCAAGGCCTCATAAACCTTTAAAAGGAGCACGAGGCCTCCTCAAGGACCCTCAGAGGAACCCTGGAAGCACATCTGAAACCTGCTCAAGGACCACCATACCATTAAAAAACAACATTAAAACGGACACAATTTAAAATCTCAGTAAAACCAAACGTACAGACTTTAATGAAAGACAAAAATGGTAAATCAGCTGCACAACACAGGAAGTAAATAACATCTCAGTACTTCCAGTCACTGTGGATGGACAAATGTCCAACAGCCTGTAAGACAGAGGACAAAAAAAAGGACCCCAAAGACCCCTGCTGCCTCTTCCAGGACACCTGGAACCGTCTCAAGGGCCTTTGTAGCATTCAGGACTACAGACGAAACCATCAAGGACCACTGGAGCCTCTTCAATGACACCTGAAACTCCCCCAAAGATTCCTGTAGTTTCTTTATGGAAACCTAGAAACTTGTCAAGGACCAATGCTGCCTCTCCAAGGACCCTGGAACTGTCTTAAAAAATAATAATGTAATTAACAGCCAGCTGTTTTGTATTATCTGCCCGTTTGTGTCTTAAACACTTTATTGACTAAAGTTCTCTGCTGCTATCTGCTGGTCAGTTTTAAACACCACAGCTACAAAAACATAACTGCATTTCCATTTTTTAAAATATTGTATCTGTGCATACAGGGCTTTAGAAACAGGTGAAGCTGTTTTATCAACATCCTGAGCTTAGCTGGTCTAAAACTGAGTGACGGAGCAGCAGAGGACGTGAAGAAACTCAAAATACAGACAGTAATCCAACATACCGCTGCAAGTAAACTGCAAAGTAACAGACAACGTAGCAGAAAGTTTCTACATCTCTGGCATCTCTGGCCAAAATACATCTCTGATCTGCTGCTACCTTATGAACCATCCCGACCCCTCAGGTCGTCTGGGACCGGTCTACTTTCTGTTCCCAGAGTCAGAACTAAACATGGAGAAGCAGCGTTCAGTTTTTCTGCTCCACATATCTGGAACAAAGTCCCAGAAAGCTGCAGGTCTGCTGAGACCCTCAGCTCATTTAAATCAAGATTGAAGACCTTTCTGTTTGCTGCTGCCTTTAATTGAACCACGTTCAATTAATATATTAATCAATTTCCTGCATTTCTGCATTTTACTACTGAATTTTATTTCTTGCACTGTTTCTTTAATTGTTTTTAAATCTCCTTTTCTTTTGCCTTATGTTTTGATGCTTTTAATGGTTTTATGTGAAGCACTTTGAATTAGCCTTGTTGTTGAAATGTGCTATACAAATAAACTTGCCTTGCCTTGCCTACATTTACAACAGAAGCTTTCAAATACGTGTAGATAATGAAACTGGAGTCCCACAGTTAAGATTCAACAGTGGAACACAAGGAGTAGTAGTACATTTCTCCTCATCAATAACAGGATCAGATTTAAAGTGATAATACAGTTAATTACAGGGTGAACAGTTCGTGATTTATTCAGGTTTATTAATATCATCCAATTAAGAGAGCTCAAATTAAAACACAGTCATCAAAAGATATAGAACTAGTTTACTGCTGTGTGACAGTGTCCAATCCTGTGGTTGGAATGTTGGTGGTGGGCGGGGCTTAGCTTTACATCATTTGTCACTGATTGGCTCTTTAAGGCTCAATGAGCTGAAAACATTTGTTGACTTGAAATTTACTCTGCGGTTTAGGCAACTTGGTTTAAAGACACAGTGGAGCGCTTGTGAGGTCACGTGACAGTGCACTCCCCCCTCATGATGTCATCAGTCAATGACGCCGTCGCTGAGCAGGAAGTGAGGTCGCAGCACGGACAGGATGGGGCTCCGCGGGGCCCCAGGCCAGACAGTACGCCTCGTCCACGCTCAGGCCGCGGGACCGCAGGGTCCTGCAGGGCGACGCCGCAGCTCTCCCTGCCGCCGCTCGCCGTCACCAGGACGATGCTGAGGGGGCTGTCCAGCAGGCCGAACCTCCGCCGCATCTCGCCGAGCCGAGCCGAGAAACTCTGCGGAGCAAGAACGTTGAACTACGCTTTGGAAAAATCTTAATTCAAACCGGAAAGACGACATATTAGCGGGGTGTCGCTGCGAGTATACCTGGGCGGCCTGTTGGCTCGCCGGCACCGGGACGGTGTCGGGCCGGACGAACTGGCGTCCCCGCACAACATCACTCTGAGCTGCTCTGACGGAGCTACCTGCTGGTCCAGCACCGCCGAGAGAACACCTGGACCAATGACAAGGAGGATGGTTCACCTTCTAACATCACATGTACCTGGATACCGGTCAACACATTAACAATTATCAAAACACACTGATTTCTGGGTAAACTGAGCTTAAAGGAGGAAACTATACAAGTTGAAAGCGACCAACGTTGCTAATAAATGTTTTTTAAGATCAATATTTATACATCCTGACAAGTATAGTGGAGCATTAGGGCCACTGTGGGGCAACAAAGGGAGGTTCTGAGTATACAAATAGTCTATTTGGGGATAAAGTGTTCCTTTAGTTTGAATATTTATAATGTTGTAATATGTCTTTGGTCCAGACTAAAATATCTAAACAACTGGATATCAATCACACATCAGCTGTGATTAATGCGAGAGAAGAAGAAACCTCCCGACCTTTCTGTGACGCCTGCAGCGCCTCGTTTCTGTCCGTCGACAGGAAGAGCTGCACATCATTTTTCAGTAAACTCTCGATGAAATCCTCCTGACTGGAAAAGCAGAACCGGCCGACTTCAAGACCTGCAACAGAGCGACGATGACGTCATGACAGGAAGTCTTCAACAGGACAACAAAAACTTCAACTCTGATCAGCTGTTGACTGTAATCTGTCAGTTGAGGGTTAAAAGTTAGATTACCATAATGTCTGGTGATGGAGATGATGGTTAGAATTAGATTACCGTAATGTCTGGTGATGGAGATGATGGTTAGAACTAGATTACCGTAATGTCCGGTGATGGAGTTGATGGTTAGAATTAGATTACCGTAATGTCTGGTGATGGAGTTGATGGGTAAAGTTAGTTAATCTCTGGTGATGGAGATGATGGTTAGAACTAGATTACCGTAATGTCTGGTGATGGAGATGATGGTTAAAGTTAGTTAATCTCTGGTGATGGAGTTGATGGTTAGAATTAGATTACCGTAATGACTGGTGATGGAGTTGATGGGTAAAGTTAGTTAATCTCTGGTGATGGAGTTGATGGTTAAAGTTAGTTAATCTCTGGTGATGGAGTTGATGGTTAGAATTAGATTACCGTAATGACTGGTGATGGAGGTGATGGTTAGAATTAGATTACCGTAATGACTGGTGATGGAGCTGATGGTTAAAGTTAGATGACCGTAATGTCTGGTGATGGTTAAAGTTAGATTACTGTAATGTCTGGTGATGGAGCTGATGGTTAAAGTTAGATTACCGTAATGTCTGGTGATGGAGCTGATGGTTAAAGTTAGATTACCGTAATGTCTGGTGATGGAGCTGATGGTTAAAGTTAGATTACCGTAATGTCTGGTGCTGCTGATGATGCAGGAGCTCTGCTGCTGTTGCTGGCTGTCGGTGGTGATCAGGATGACATCAAACAGCAGCGACTCAGCAGGATTTTCCTCCAGCAGACGTTGGTTCACTCTCTGCAGCGCCTGAATTATGAACCAAATCAAGAATGTTCCTTTAGAGCTTCCATCTGGTGTTATTCTATATTGTTCTTTCTGGACAAATATGGAGCGCTATGGCACAGAGGAAGAAGGTATATGAATGAATAATAAACTATTCTTACATACAGGAATCTAAGATGGGTAACAATTTATCTCTACACACAAAAACAGCAGTAAAACGTTTTAAATGTATGTTTAATTCTGACCTGCAGCAACGGGAAAGCCACGCCCATTCCGTATACACCATCACCAACATCAGCTCCAGATTCAAACACTGCACGAGTCGTGACCGCAACAACGACTGCACGATCAGCATCTTTCTGTAGAGGTAGACACAAATCCTGCATCTTCAACCAACAAACAATACTCAGCACACACAGGATGTGTATGAAATCACCAGAAGTTCATCACAGGACCAACATTAAAACACTACTTGAAGAAGAAAAATAACAAAATTTGAAGTAAAATCTGGCCTTTGACCTCATACAGTCATTTTAACCAAAGCATGCTGCACATTTTAGAAAACGCTATTGAACAATGTCTCACTGTCTGAAAGAATAGTTGTGCTTGTTCTGTGCAGCCAGAGTCTCTTGAGTCTTGGCAGACACTCCTAATTTTAGCCTCATATTCTGCTGTCTGAATCCCCATCACAAAACATGCCATTTTATCATTGTGCCGGCAACAGGTGAAGGTATATCGTAGTTTAAAATTGACTTATAGTGTATTATAAACTACCAGTTCCCGTTCATCAATTCAGCATACATTACTATGAAGGCAAATCACTGTCAAAATCCGAGAGCGCAAATGAGATCCACGTGCGCGCGCAAATGAGATCCGCACGCGCGCAAATCAAACAGCCGTGTACGTATTTTACTTTGACCAGCGCTTTTACATCACTCCGCGAGCACAATTCACTCTCGCACGAGCGCGAAACTTTAACCTGCTCACTCGGGAAATTTTACTCCGGTCTATCCAAAGACGAGGATTGTAACCAATTAGATGTAGAGATACAATGGAGACTGGGTCCGCCCACTTACTGTCAAAAATAAAAACTACTCGTGAGCGAGCAGGTTAAAGACTCGCGAGCGCGCAGGTTAAAGTTTCGCGAGCGACTTTTGCTCGTGCAAGAGGGAATTTTGCTCGCGGAGTGATGTAAAAGCGCTCGTCAAAGTAAAATAGACGCGCGGCTGGTTGATTTGCGCGCACGCGTGGTTCTCATTTGCGCTCTCGGATTTTGACAGTGATTTGCCTTCATAACACACACTATACATCCATTTTCATATTACTTTTGTCCCTTTCATTTTTCTACCACTCTGACGGACGTTTTAAAGCTCAAAGAGTTCAAACTGGTGATTTACTTTATGAGCTTTATGTCCGTGATGTTCTGTAGAAAACGAGGACGCTGTCCATAAAATACGTGATTATTTAAATGCAATCTGGTGATAAACTCTGAGAAATGGCACAAAATACAGCGTGGCATGTCTAATATTTACCAGAGCTGGATTACGGTTGTTCTGCAAATTGTGTGATCTGTCTTTGCAGAAGAGACAGTTCTTAAAATAAAACCCGCCTCAGGTGAGTCTTACCTGCTTCACGTCGGTGTTCTGGATCGTGGAGAGCATGTCCGCCTCTTAGCTGAAACAACGCAGGTTATAAGCAGTTATATGCAGTCTTGACAGCTGAATCTACCAGTGTATTCACATGTCTCAACACAGTAACTACCACTGAACTGGCTGGGAAACTAAATTTGTTAAAAGTTCCCCCCAGAAACAGAGAAGTGCCCGTTTAAGGTTCCGCTCATAAAGGTTCCGCCTCTAAAGGTTCCGCCTGACTGCACTTCGGACGTTCGCTTTAAGAGCACAGCGTGATGGCGTCACTTCCGGGCTACCCCGCCCACAGCACAGTGATTGTTGTGGACAGGTAGAGACACGGACGGTTCGCCTTTTTTACTTGGTTTTTAACTACCGCCTAAAAACCTCCACAGCTGGACTGAGTAGCTCGAGGGAGAGAAGGGAGGTGGTCTGGAGCGGGTCTAGAAGAGGACCGGTTTGGAGCCGATTTGACCCGGTTTGGAGCGGGTTTTGTAACCGGGTCTGGACCGTTTGTAAAGAAGAGAAGGAGGGAAAGTTTGCCTCAGCTTCAGGTTCACGGTGAGAAAACATTCACCTGTTCCCTCTTTCCTTCCTTCCTCACCTTGTTCCCTCTTCACTTCGGTCCTCTGAGGGTGTCCAACGCGGTACTGGCTCGGCTTCCTGTTGAGCCTCATCGAGGTCGACAGGTAAGCAGCAGGTGGTGATTGGCTAACACCTGTTCAGGTGGTGCACAGAAGCAGAAGGAGACTTTCACATCAGCCAGTCAATGAAACAGTCACTTAGATGTAAATGTGTGTCCTTCAGTCTGTAAGCAGTGGTGGAATGAAACTAAGTAGACTACATGTACAAGTACTGTACTTAAGTACACGTTCAAGGTACTTTACTTGAGTCTTTATTTACTTTATAAATCACAGTTTTCCGTTCAGGTAAAATCACGTATCTCCAGATGTGTTGATGTTGAACGTTTGTGATGAAGTTTGAATTGCTCCATACATTAATGCAGAACTAATATTAATCCAGAAACATCATATATATAATGTAATATAATAGTAAAACACAGACAGGGAACGTTTTACTGCACAATTAATTATTTCCCTTGTCATACATTTTGCTGATTCACTTGTAGTGGAGTATTTCTGCAGTGTGGTATTAGTACTTGTACACAAGTATAGGAACTAAATACCTCTTCTCTCTGTCAGTGACTTTAACATCACTCACTAATTATGTCAGTAAATACTCAGTCGTGACGAAATCAAACAAGTGAAACAATTAGTGAGTCGTGTCCGTCAGTCATCTGAACAGAAGCAGTCAGACCGGTCGGTCCTCTGGTGTCTGTAGATAGTCAGACGTGTGTGATTAAACTATAAAGACATTCCTACATGTCCAGACAGTGTGGGACTCATGCATATAGGCTATTGTACACACACACAGCGCACACACACACACACTCTTCCACAAGCTAAAGCCAGCAGCTGGTTAGCTTAGCTTAGCATAAAGACTGGAAACAGCAGGAAACATCTACCCTGGCTCTGTCTGAAGGTAACACAACCCACCTCTGAAGCTACTAATTACCACAATATATTGTTTGTTTAATCCATATTTATACTGAAATGTAAAAGTGTCGGACAAGTGGAAAGAAAACATCCAAAATACACATTTGGGTGTTTATTTTGCTACTTTGTCTATTTGTGTCTGTAGATTTCTTCTTATTTCACCAAAAGTTAGAATTAGATAGAGCCTCATTTGCATATTCAAACACAACATTTCAGACAGAATATCATTTTCTTAATGTAAATAATCAACTGGGGAAGTTTCATGGCGATGTCTATTCGTTAAATGTTTACCTTATCTGGGGTGTAGTGCAGTGTCTGACTGGCTGCTTCAGCTGTCTTCATGCGTCTTTATGGGAGAGGGCAGGCGCGTTGAGTGTCGACTCCCTTTGTAAATAAAGCTTTCTGTTCACTTGCAGGTCGGTTTGAAGATTCATCAGAAGCACACGTTTTAGTTTTCTCCATTTCCAACTGTAGTTTCAGGTTCAGTGGAGATGTAGGTTAATGTGTTGAATTATCTCACAGGATGTAAATGAACGTCAGCTTTATTGTTGATTCTGAACAGTAGAATTATTGTAAAGTTAATTTGATCACTGTGGAAACACAGTTTATTGAAATCGGGTTGTAATGAACTGTTTTGTGGATAATTTCTCAGTGTTCCTCCTTCTTCTAGTCTCTGCAGGGCCACTGGCAGTCATGTTCAGGTAGAGACCGGCTCCACGGCGCCCACCATGTGGAAGCATCTGGACAAGATCCGGTTCCGGGGCCAGAGGCGGGACGAGTTCCTGGATCTGGCCGATTCGCCCAATACGTCGGACACAGAATGCACCGAGGAGTTCGTGATTAAACCTCGACTCGTCTCCAGAGATTCGGAGGAGCTGAGAGAGGTGGAGGGAGAGCAGCAGAGTGACGCTCAGGTACGCACCTGAGAAAGTACTTCAGCCAGGATTAAAAAAATAAACATGTTTTTCTGATCTTTGTGTGTGAAATCAACGAAATTCTGGTTTGACCGAGCCGGAACACTGCTAGCTGTGTTCACTTGACTCTCTTCCAATCATTTTAATCCATAAAGATGCAGGTTTGTTACCAACCTGCTACAAAAACGCTCCGTTACAACTCCAGTAAAATGTCATCTTGTGACTGATGTATTGTTATATGTGACATTATTAGATTGTTAATATGTTACTGTTGTAGCTGCTCCAGTGGAGCTCGTTTTAACTACTTTAACTACTAACTAAATGTGCAATATTTACCTCTATAATGTAGAAGTGTAAAGTAGGGTAACATGTAATTACCAATTTACAAATAGGATACAACCTATGTTACAAAAATACCAGATGTAAAGTATTCAAACAGTATTTTCAACATTTTTCATTGTGTTTCACAGCGGTCTGACCACAGGTAATGCTATATAGCAGTATTATTCTTGTCAGACGTAGAGTTTCTTATGTTTCTCTTAATAAAAGTATTTGTGAAGGAGGTCCGTTGACTTCTGTTGAGATTTAAATGCTAACGTGTGAAGTTCACCTTGTTGAGTAAAGGTTTGTGAGTAGAGGAGGACCCAGCATTGATCCCTGTGGGACCCCACAAACATCTCTAACTGATTTTATTTCACTGTTTTATCACCTTCTATGTCGTCTGGTTATTTTATATTAATTTCTGTGTGTGTGTGCGTTTGTGTGTGCGTTTGTTCCTCAGGCTGGTCCAGGAACATTTTCTGCAGCTCTCCAAGACGACTCGAGGACGGATCTCAACGAGGTCAAGGGTCACCTAGAAATCGCTTTGTTAGAGAAACACTTCCTACGTGAGTATGGAATCAGTTTTACCTTGCGTTTGTGTCGAACTATTCTTGTTCCATCATTGAACGAGGTCGCTGCAGACGCGAAACTGATTGTTACTATAAGTGTCTGACGGCATTATGGAAAGGACCCTACAGAGAAATACAACATCTTCTTTATCTTCCTCTCATCTTCACGTGTCTGAGTTCAGTTTTCTCTGAGATTTTATTCTGAAAATAACCACTTAGATTCACTCCGACCAATCAGACCCGGAGCCTGACAGCTTCAGCCGGGTTAGAGCCAGTAAGTGGCTTTTGTCCGACTAAAAGAAGTAAAATATCCTTTTGAATCTGTCAAACATCCCACAGCACACCAGCATGCTGGGTAATCCGTCAATATCTGTCCGTCAGCTTTATGTAACACACACAGACGCACAGAGCTATTAATAACCCTGCTGACCTCGTCTGTCACACACACACACACACACACACACACACACACACACACACACACACACACACACACACACACACACACACACAGAAGAGGTGAATAAGGATGTTGTTTTTCCCTCGTTAAAAACAATAATAATATTTACAGGAATTAAACAAACTTTACGCCTCGTCAGCTCAGCTTAGTCATTGTTAGACGTTATGAAACAGGAAGTTCTCTACTAAGTAGTTATGGGAGAACTCATGATGTAGCTGAGGCTGCAGCCATTAAAGGGTAAGTTCACCAAGTCTGTCTTAAAACAATATTCACCTGTTTGTATATTGACACAGTTGTTCTTCACCGTTAACTGTTATGTTTTGTTTTGTATGTTCACCTTACTGTGAACCATTTACTGTTTACATTCCTGGTGTTGTGTACATTTGGTTTTTGCACCTATTCTATTGATGATCTTTTGTTGTTTGTATGATGTTTTATTTGCACCACGTATGTTAGAGGTGGGGGAGAAATAGTATAACATAGTATCGCCATATTTGCGAGATATTTGACGCCAGATATCAAACTGTTATGATACAAACTGTTAATAAAGCAAATGAAACCTTTTGGTAATAGTTGCGTTTCCAGTGCACTGGATGGTGCCGAGTTGAGTTATTTCTTGTGCTGTAGATATAACGGATGTTGACAAATTGCATAATTTGCAAATGAGAAAAGGGTTATGAATTGCAATACATGGCAATGTACGTTTTCGTAATACTCAGCATATTGCAAAATGTTTAAAATCGCAGTAAGGTCGTTCCTTAAATGTTGTTATGATATCGTATCGTGGGGGTCTCTGGTGATTCCCTCCCCTTTGCATTCCAATTGCTGCATTACTATTTCCCTGCAGATAAATAATAAAAAATAAAAGAATCAGATAGGAGGCCAGATGTAGAGCAGAAGATGTCACCTGAACGCCTCTCACCTGGCGGTGACGGTGTGACGTCAGTGGTCAGTGGTACTCACTTCGTCTCCATCATCATCCTCTGTTTCAGAGGAGGAGCTGCGGAAGCTTAAGGACGAGTCCAACGTGGATTCTCTGAAGCAGGAGCTGGAGAGGGAGCGCAGCAGGTGCATGGAGCTGGAGCAGAAGATCAGCGACGTCATCAAACCCAGGTGACTTTATTAGATGAGCTCGTGTGAGACGTCGGTCACAGCAGCTTGTTCTTGAGGGTTCGCGTCTTCGCTGACGCGGTCGTTTCTGTCACTTCACAGACCTGAAGACTCACCTTCTCAGACGCCTAAAGCCCCGCCCCCTCCTCCACCTGCAGTCACCAGCACAGGTGAGCTTCTGACACTTACCAACCACTTTATTAGGGACACCTACACAATGTAATGCGATCCAGTATCATCTCCATCCTTCTTGTAATACAGTAACATCCTGTTTTTACATGAATGCACGAGTAATGATACTGTAATTATATAATGGTAGAACAGTCACACTTATATACTCTTACTTAATTAACATGTTGAGTGCTGGAGCTTTACTTGTAGTATTTTTACGGTGTGGTTTTAGTACTTCGACTGAAATAAAGGATCTGAATACTTCCTCCACCACTGAGTAACAGATGACTTTATCAATACTTTTGTTCCTGCTTTAGTTAGTAATTATGTTACATGTAAAAACATAGTTTAGGTTTTATTTGTCCATATTTTTTTTTCTAAATGTCTGAGATTTTAAGTTTGTTCCAGACCTCAGATTATAAACTTTAATAAAGTGCTAAAATGCTAACGAACCGGTCGGTTACCTCCATCGGCCTCTTGTCTTCTCCGTCCTCAGACAAACAGAAGGACACGTTGTCCGACAGCTTCCTGAAGGGGCTTTACGACCGCTTTGGCGTTTATATCGAGGACTTCCGCTTCCAGCCGGAGGAGCCGACGGTGGAGCCGGACGAGCCGCTGAGCGCCAAGAGGTGAAGAAGATGTTTACTGACGCAGTGACTGAAGCTGTTCTTTACTAGTGTGTTCTTCAGTTGACTTAGAGCTGCATTTGTCTGGAATCTAAAATCAATATTCTGATCCACAGGTTGACTGAAAACATGAGACGGCTCAGTGAGTTTTTCTTTTCCGATTGTACTTGAAGGCAACACATCACATTCAGTACAGGGGGGTGTGCACAGACTCCTGTGCTCAGAGAAGCACTTTAGACGCTTTATTTAACCGTTTATTTAAAACAATACAGAAGACAGTCTGTGATTGGTCGGTTGGTCCATTGTTGTGTTTTCAGAACGAGGATTTAAACCTGTGACCAATTTCAAGAGGAACCTTACTGCCTTATCCAGCTGGAACTCCGTCTACACGTCGGCCATCGCCTTCATTGTGAGTCCACACACACACACGCACACACACAATTTATTGTCAATATACTCATTTGGTAAATATCATGTCCATATTTATTTTATTTAAATCTATTGATTTATTAAGAAATACCGACATATAATTGATCTGCTTCATGAATTATTTAGATACATTTAAGTTGGATAAAAGCATATTTTTAGCTGTTTACTTTTATTTTTGTGTTCTATGTTTTACTGTTAGAGCTGTATTACTAAGTACTTTATTATATTTACATATTATAAATAAACGAACACTTCATTCATATAGACTTGTCTTTGTCTTGATTCGTGTCACATTAAATTAATTCACCGTCATCTGTTTGTGTCCATTCATGTTTTTTATCATCTATATAAAGACACATTGCCTCACTTGTGTGTGTGTGCGTGCGTGTGCGTGCGTGTGTGTGTGTTAACAGGTCTACATGTACGCGGCGTGGCACGGCTGGGCCGTCCCCATGTTCCTGTTTCTCGCCATCCTCCGCCTCTCCTTGAATTGCCTCATCGCCAGGTCCGTGCAAGCCCCGCCCCCCTGCCTTTGTCAGCCAATCACACGGCCAGAAACAGAAACCGTAAACCAGGTTCAGCACAGAATTTAATCTCTGCAACAGTGCGTCACACTCTCAAACACACACACACACACACACACACACACACACTCTCCTCCTAATGAACGTGTAAACCACTACAGGCCAGCCCTTGATTCTGGGTTGTTAAAGGGGACTTTTGTTAAGTTCTGTCTTTTAAACTATAAACTACCCCCCCCCCCCCCCTTCTTTTCCTCTTAAGTAGCTTTGGAGGTTGAATGGATTAAAATACTTCAGTCAGGGAAAGGAAACTGATTTTAAAAACGACACCACAGAAAGGTTTCTTGTTTCAATCCTTTTACATCTTCGCTGTCTTTTAAAACCACCTGGTAAATCTGAGCAGTTCTACATTTAAATCCCAGACACACGGATATGTCGTGAGTGTGAAATGATGTCATACATCTCACCTGTGTGTTCCCATGATGCACTTCTCTCAGAGGCTGGAGGATCCAGTGGAGCATTGTACCTGAAGTCTCGGAGCCCGTGGTGAGAGAACTCGTTTTACTCTTGTTTGATTTAGTTTTAAATCTTTCTTGTTTCATATGACAGTGAACAGCTCCGCCTGATGGACATGTGACGTTATTACATGTACTGTCAAATTAAGGAATGACGTTTTGATTGATATAATTAACATTTGGATCCCAGATTTTGCCTTTTTGAGATGAGTTCATAAACTGTTACTGTTCTTGGATACAACATGTAGGTACTTGTAGATAATGTACTTAAGTATTTCTTTGTCATGTAACTTTATACTGTACTTTTTACTCCATTACATTTAATCAGCACGTTTAGTTATTTAGCAAGTTAGAGGTTCCGCACAGCCGCCCTGGTGTTTACAA